>QGSO01000373.1:941644-1235440 GCA_011037825.1 Carya cathayensis
TGCAATAGCGATGCAATGTTTGATCCATGAGCACCACTTCACCCCCGAAACAACATCTCTTGAGCATATAGAGTAAGAAGCTCCAATTGACTCGATCATAGGCCTTCTCCATATATATTTTGCAAAAGAAACACTAGCTCTCCCAACTTGAGTCTACTATCCAAACATTCATTGGCAATATCTAATATGCACCGCATCGATATTTGCCTCCCCTACAAAAAGGCATTTTGGGGCATTGATGTTACTCTCTCCACCACCATGCTTAATCTGTTCGCCAAGACTTTTGAGATGATTTTATACATCCCACTCACCAAGCTAATGGGGCGATAATCTTTAACCTCAACCACCTCTTGTTGTTTTTTTGGAATAAGAGCAATGAAGGTTGCATTGAGGTTTTTTTCAAACCTTCCATTTTCATTGAAATCTTGAAAGACCCCCACGATATCGCCCTTGATCACTTCCCAACAAGACTGAAGGAACGCCATATACGAAGCCATCCGGGCCAAGAGCTTTATCACCCACCATGCTTTTTAACACTTTCCTAACCTCCATTTCTTCGAAAGGCCTCTCGAGCCATCCTTTTACGTGTGGGTAGTTCATCTAATATCGGTCGCCAAGAAAATTGTTCCGAAAGCAAATTCTCATATTAGTTACAATAGGCCTGCAAACAAACCAAGTTGAGCCAAATTCAAACAAAGATACTCAAGCTCAATTAGTATGTTTACTCGTTCGAACTCGGCTCGAACTCGAATAAGACTCAATATCCTCATTTGAACTCAGCTCGTTAACCATTAATGTTGTTCCAATTCGGCTTGAGGCAAAAATAAACAAACGACTCGAACTCAAGTAGCTCGAGCTTGAACTTGATTTTTTTTAATTCTAATTCTTATCTTTTCACTAATATAAAAAATTTAAAATTTTACAAAAAATTCTAACCATTTAACTATTAGACCAAATAGTTTTGATTAAAAAAATCTTATGATATAAATCTTTATTAAATAAGTTAACTGATAGTTATAAGTTAAAAAAAACAATACATAGATAAATGTATTAAACTAAACCATTTAATTTATAGATAACATAATAAATCAAAAGTTCTAGTTATATAATATATTATTATTAAATATAAGTTATGAATATATTAAAGCTTACATTATTAAATATTATATTTATTAGTGTATTGCAAGCATATGATATAAGTATATAATTATAACATATAAGTTAGGGGGGAGTAACGGCCGGTCCGGACCGGGAAAACCGACCGAACCGGCCATTTCGGTCCGGACCGAACCGAACCGGGAGTAGTCCCGGTCGGTTTCGGTCCGAAATTCCCTGGACCGATTGAATTCGGTTCGGTCCCGGTCTAGGGGTTTTTCCCCCCGGATTGGACCGAACCGGACCGAATGATATATATTATTATTTATATATTAATTATAATTGTATATAATTATTTATAATTTTTATCTAACTTTAATATTTATTATACTAATTATTAATATTTATAATTTTATACTAATACTAATATTTAATATTTATACTAAGTTACTAACTTACTAAGACTAAGACTAAATGAATAACTTTCTAAAATTCTAAATTCATAAATCACTACTAGTTATTACATGATATTTATATCTAGTTATTAGTTAAAAACTTATAGTAAATAAGTTAATAAATATTACTAATTTAATATATACTAATAGTAATAGACTAATAGACTAATAGTATTAGACTATTAGTATATAGTAAATTACTAATATATATAATAGACTAATAGTAAATTAGTAATATATATATATATTAAATTAATATGTTTATGTTATGATCTATTAGTATTTAGTACTAGACTACTAGTGTAACTAGTGTTAACTGTGTTATTAACTTATTACATTTTATTAGTTATTAGTTATTAACTTATTACATCTAGACTATCTAGTTATTAGACTATAGTAAATAAGTTAATAAATATTACTAATTTACTATATATTAATAGACTAATAGTATTAGTAATTTAGTAGTATTGTATTAATATATTATTAATATATATAATATATTATATATAATGGGATATTATTAGTTATATATATTAAATTAATATCTTTAAGTTATTATCTATTACTCTATTAGTACTAGTATAATAATATATTTATTATTACACTAACACTAGTACTAATAATATACTATTATATATATATTTAATAGATGTATATATTTGTTATATATCTATAATAAATATAATAGTATATTAGTACTAATATAATAATATATATTATTACTATATACTATTTATTAATATACTAATATATTAATAAATATATTAGTATTTATTAATATATTAGTTTATTAACTAATAAATATTAATAGTATACTAGTTATATTAGTCATAACTTATATTAGTTATATTACTAATAGTATAATACATTATACATATAAATAGTATACTATTAGTTATTATATATATTAAATTAATATGTTTAAGTTATTATCTATTAGTAATTTAGTATTTAGTACTAGACTACTAGTGTAACTACTAACTAGTGTTATTACATATTATTGCTTAGTAGTTATTACATCTAGACTATTTAGTTATTTATTTATTTTTAGAAAGACTATTTAGTTATTAGACTATAGTAAATATACTAAATAAGTTAATAAATATTAGTAATTTACTATATATTAATAGATTAATATTAATAGTATTAGTGTATTACTAATAAAGTAACAATTAATTAGTGATTTTTAATTTTTTTTAGTGAGTTAATTAAATAATACATATTAAATTGTTTACTTAATTTTATTAAAAATAACTTAAATATATTTTTACTAACTAATTAATTTTTTTTATTGTTTAGAATTATTTATTTATGAGGGGAAAATGTTAAACGGCGCCGTTATTAGAGATTTAGAAACTGGGCTGAGGGGAAAATGTTAAACGGCGCCGTTTCACACAACCCATATAATTTTTTTTCCAAATTNGAGGATAGTGGGGGGCAAAGGACAACCTACAAAAGCTATGAGACATGGGACTTGATGGGGTGGGTTCCTCCATATTATTGAGTGCAACTTGATGCAATGAATGGTCTAACAAGTGGGGGAGGAAGCTTCTCCAAGGAGTTTTGCCAAGGTGGCCAAATTCGTGGGCCTTAGTGGGCCTCAACCAAGTGGACTTCAATTTAGGGTTTAAATGAGATTTGGTTAGGGTTTGAGATGCTATCAAGCCCAAATCCAATTTTTCTTGGCCCAAACAAATTTCCAAGGTTTAAAATGTTGGATAAAGATGTCATAATAAGAATTTGAGAAATTAATAACATGTGGAAGTGATTTCATCAAGTGATTAAACACAATGCTAGAAATTGGATCAAAAGGGCTTGAAGGCCAACTTTAGGGTTTGGGGAAACCGTTTAGGGTTTCGGTTTCAACCAAGTTTTTGGAGTTTCAAATAGATTCCAATCATTGAGGGTTTCACTGACTAAAACCTATGCGATTAGTCGATTCGTGAAAACTTACGGAGTTTTCACGAGATTTCTAAAGTCTAAAGAAATTTCACCATTGAATTTCTAGCGGGCTGTTACAGCGGCTCCGCCGGAGGAGTAGCTGGATGATCTTTAAGTATTTTATGTTTGGCGATGTTTTTTTTTATTAATATGTATTTGGTTTGAAATGATGTTGAACTTGTAATATTTAGTATGTATGTTTGAATCTGGTTTGTATTAACTAAGAAAAAATTCTGGTACTTAAATATATGACTTATCTAACCACTGCATGTTTCTTTTTGTACACATTTCGCTTGTACACACACTTTGGGCACTTGGCGATGGGATGTGTGACCGTGTTGTCACTATCCCGACGTCTCGACTTCCACGTGGCCGTACCTGGAAGTTGGGGGCGTCACAGGTGGTATCAGAGCGGTTTGGCTCTGGGTAAAACCACATGTCCCATAGGAACGGTACCAGAATGTTTTTTTTTAAAGTTGTGTTTTAAGGAGTTTGTTTTATTTGAAGTTTGGTTTTCTGTTTTTAATTGAGTTAACTTGTTTTAATTATCTTATATATATATATATGTATGTGCTTGTTTTATCGTTGGTTGGTTTTGCTTTTATGTTTGTTTTATCCAATGTTTAAACGGGGTCGAAGGTTGTGTTTTGGCAGGAAAATGGTGAGACCACGGAGGCCTTCTGGGGAACCTCAGGATGAGTTGCCGAGAGGCGATGGGAATTTCGCCATGGCTCGAGCGCTAAACCGTTTGACGGAATATTTACAACGAGGCGAGCAAAGTAGAGAGGCTCAAACCAGTGAATTGAACAGATTGACTGAATATCTACAGCGAGGGGAACAGAGCAGAGCGGCGCAGGCTGGTTGCACCTATGAGCGCTTCTTAGCGCACCGTACCCCTGCTTTTACAGGAGAAGAAGATCCACTTAGAGCCGGGAAGTGGATCAGAGATATAGAGAAAACATTTGAAGTCTGTGGCTGCACGGAGGCACAACAAGTGCTCTATGCAAGTTATTTGTTGCAAGGTACTGCTTCCGAATGGTGGGAGACGAAAAGAGAAATGCTGATGCTAGAATTGGGATCCTTCGCCGCAGTGACTTGGGAGCGGTTTAAAAATGAATTTAATGATCGATTCTTTCCTGCACATGTGAGGCGGCAAAAAGCTAGAGAATTTTCTAGCCTGATTCAAGGAAATATGACAGTAGAGCAATATGCCCGAAAATTTGTGGAGCTTGGGCGATTTGCTCCTCATCTGATAGCCTCGGAGGAGATGCAAGCTGAGCGCTTCCAAGAGGGTCTGCGACCCGAGATACGCCGGATGGTGGTTTGCCTCCGGATTACTGTTTTCCAAATATTGGTTGATTTGGCTATTATCGCAGAACGAGAAATTAATTTGAGCATGGGCTCCCCTACCAGTCAGAAAAGGCGGAGTTTTACTGGAGAAGGAAGTAGCTCTGGCTCACCTCAAAAATTTATACAGCGGACCGGGGCTCGACCACAAGCAGCCTCAGGAGTCCGTATAGGAGGTCGGATGCCCGTTTGCAGAAGGTGCAATAGAGCCCATGAAGGGGAGTGTTGGCAAAGTGGTAGGATCCAGTGTTACCGCTATGGCCAAGAGGGACATTTAGCTCGCGTGTGTCCTAATAGAGTTCAAGAGAGCCGTGGAGGACGACGTGGTGGAAGGACTAATTAGAGGCAAGTAGCGCAGGCTCGGGTATATGTTGTTACCCCAGGGGAGGTGGATGATGAGGCACCAACGACCCACGATGCTGGAGTGATTACAGGTATAGTTCTAAACTAATTTCTGGATTTGATGTTTGGTTTGGTTTGTTTTTTCTTTATTTTGGATTTCATGGGTATGTGTGGTTGGTTCAGGAAGGGTGCGGTTGTATGATTTTTATGCTTGCACATTATTTGATTCGGGTGCATCTCAGTCATTTGTGTCTTCTACGTTCGCTCGGATATGTAATTTGGTTACGGGACCCCTACCAAAATCATTAGTAGTGAGTCTTCCAAATGGTGAAATGGTTTGTTGTTCTAAAGTTGCATTGGGTTGTCCCTTGGATTTTGGTGGAAGGACACTTGATGCCGATTTAGTTGTATTCAAGTTGTTGGGATTTGATATTATTCTCGGCATGGATTGGTTGTATCGGTATTGTGCAAGTATTAATTGTAGAAGCCGTGTAATCAGCTTTCAACTCCGAGATGGCAAATATCTAGAGTTTATGGGGAGTAAATTAAAAGAAAAGCCGATGGTTATATCGGCAATTCAAGCGAAGAGAGATATTGCTTGTGGAGCGGACGCCTTTTTAGTTCAAGTGGTGTCTACGCCAATTGGGAAAAAGTCTTTAGCAGATATTCCAGTTGTAGAAGAATTTCCCGATGTGTTTGTAGATGATTTGTCGGGGTTACCTCCAGTCCGTGAGTTGGAGTTCGTAATTGATTTAGAACCTGGGGCAGCTCCTGTCCATAAAGCCCCTTACCGTATGGCACCAGCTGAGCTGAAGGAGTTAAAAGTCCAGTTGCAAGAGTTGGTGGACAAGGGATTTATCCAGCCAAGCACATCACCTTGGGGTGCACCAGTTTTATTTGTTAAAAAGAAAGATGGCACTCTTAGAATGTGTATTGATTATCAGGAACTTAATAAAGTGACCATCAAGAATAAATATCCTCTCCCAAGAATTGACGATTTATTTGATCAGCTTCAAGGAGCAGCTAGCTATCTTTTCGAAGATTGACTTGAGATCAGGATATTATCAGCTGCGAATAAGAGATAGAGATATACCCAAGACTGCTTTTCGATCAAGATACGAGCATTATGAATTTAAAGTGATGCCTTTTGGGTTGGCTAATGCCCCCGCAGCTTTCATGGATCTGATGAATCGAGTTTTTCGGCCTTACTTGGATTCCTTTGTGGTGGTCTTCATTGATGATATTTTAATTTATTCTCAGGATATTGAAGAGCATGCTTATCACCTTCGCTTAGTGCTTGGGAAGTTACGAGAGCACCAACTGTATGCGAAGCTTAGCAAATGTGAGTTTTGGCTGGAAGAAGTTAAATTTCTCGGGCATGTAATTTCCCGAGACGGTGTAGCAGTTGATCCCAGTAAGGTGGAAGCTATTTTATCATGGCAGCAGTCCTTCGACTGTGCGCGAGATTCGAAGTTTCTTGGGACTTGCTGGATACTATAGAAGATTTGTGGAGGGATTTTCCCGTATTATCCGGACCTCTCACCGCTTTGACTAGAAAGAATGCAGAGTTTGTTTGGTCGACAAGTGCGAGAGAAGTTTCCAGGAATTGAAGAACAGATTGACAACTGCGCCAGTATTAGCACTTCCAGAACCACATAAGCCGTTTGTAGTTTTTAGTGATGCATCTAAATTTGGTTTGGGATGTGTTCTCATGCAAGAAGGACGGGTTGTGGCTTATGCGTCTCGTCAACTGAAAGACCACGAGAAGAATTACCCGACACATGATTTAGAATTGGCTGCAATAGTATTTGCTCTTAAGATTTGGCGACACTATTTATATGGGGCTGTTTGCGAAGTCTACACCGATCACAAGAGTCTAAAGCATTTATTTTCTCAGAAGAATCTCAACATGAGACAAAGGCGATGGTTAGAGCTAATAAGTGATTATCAGTGTGAGATTAAATACCATCCAGGAAAAGCAAATGTAGTTGCTGATGCCTTGAGCCGGAAGTCACACTTAGAGGATGAGGCTGAATCTTCTGGAATGGATTCGATACTTTGCGGGATGAGAAGGCTCCTCATTGGAAGTTCGCACCAGGAGGAAGTGATATCTTCAATTCTTGACATTCAAGTAGTTGATTTTGAAGAATTGAAGACTCTACAAAGAAAAGATCCGAAGCTTTTGGACATTAGAAAAAGAGTCAGAAAATCTAGAGGGCCATTGCACTACAGTTTGGATAAAGATGGGATTCTTCGATTCCGAGATCGTAGAGTAATTCCTAAGGACTCAGAATTTAAGGAGCGAATTATGGCAGAGGCTCACGCGGCTCCCTATTCCGTTCATCCTGGTAGCACAAAAATGTATCGGGACTTAAAGAAAAATTTTTGGTGGGAAGGAATGAAGAGGGACATTGCCTTGTATATTGAGAGATGTGACACTTGTCGTCAAGTCAAGGCCGAACACCAAAGACCAGCAGGTTTGCTCCAGCCTCTTCCTATTCCTGAATGGAAATGGGATGACATCACCATGGATTTTGTAGTGGGCTTGCCGAGGACTCCCAGTGGAAAGAACTCAATTTGGGTGATTGTTGATCGACTGACTAAGTGTGCTCATTTCTTACCGGTCAATAATACGGATTCTCTGGGAAAATTGACTCGCATGTATGTAAAAGAAATAGTGAGATTACACGGGATACCAAAGAGCATAGTGTCGGATCGGGATCCAAGGTTCACCTCCCATTTCTGGAAGAGTTTGCAGGCGGCTCTAGGTACTAAATTAAAGTTTAGTACTGCTTATCACCCCCAGACGGATGGCCAATCAGAGCGCACCATTCAAACTCTAGAAGATATGTTGCGAGCGTGTGCTATGGAATTTCAGGGGAGTTGGGAAAATCATGTGCCACTCATAGAATTCGCTTATAATAACAGCTTCCATGCATCCATCCAAATGGCTCCTTATGAAGCTCTGTATGGTAGAAAATGTAGATCACCCTTATGCTGGGATGAAGTCGGAGAGAAGAAAGTTTTTGGGCCCGAAATAATTCAGGAAATGCAAAATCAGATTCAGATTATAAGAGATAAAATGGCTGCAGCGCAAAGTCGTCAGAAGAGTTACGCGGATACCAGGAGGAGGGAATTGTCTTTCGAAGAAGGCAATTGGGTTTATCTCAAGGTCTCTCCCATGAAAGGAGTTAAGCGTTTTGGGAAGAAGAAGAAGCTGGATCCGAGATATGTTGGACCTTTTCAGATCTTGGAGAAAATAGGGTCTGTCGCTTACAGAGTTGCATTGCCAGAATATTTTGGGGATATTCACGATGTATTTCATGTATCGTCTTTGAAAAAGAGTTTTGGACAACAAGAGCCCCGCTTTGTCGACCCAGAGTGTATGCAACTGCAACCTGATCTTACTTATGAAGTTGTACCGACGCAAATCATGGATTGGAAAGAGCAACAGTTGAGGTCCAAGACGATATCTCTGGTGAAGGTGGCATGGGGAGATCCGTTGGCTCAAGATTTCTCCTGGGAGAGAGAAGCGAATATGAGGGAGCAGTATCCGTATTTCTTCGGGTAATCAGCGGTATGTTCCTTAAACTTGGTCTAAGTGGAACTTTATGGATTGCTTTAGTTTTGGTGGTTGAGCTTGCAAATTTCGAGGACGAAATTTATTTTAAGGGGGGGAGGATGTGACACCCCGTTTTTACATGTATTTTCACTGAAGAAATATTTTAATTTAATTAATTTTATAGTGCTTGTATTTTAAATAATCGGGTTTTAATTAGTTTTTATTCGCTGTTGAATTTAAATTTGCTGTTTAATTTATTTTAGCTTGTTTTTGGTTTTAAAAATTTAATAGTTGGTTTTCGCTAATTATTTTAATTATTTTAGCTTTGTGCCGTGTTTAAAATGTTTTCTCAGTTTTTATTGCTTTTAAAGTTATCTTTTTGGGATCAGTCGTTGGACTTCCGAAGTGAGGACTGGACCTCATTTGTTTTCCTTCATCTTTTTATTTTCCTTTTCTTTTTTTCTTTTTCTTCTTTTTCTTTTTTCTCTTTTTCTTTCTTTCCTCTCCTCTCCCGTGCGTCCGTCCCTCCCGCGTTGCTCTCTTTCTCTCTCTCTCATCACCCACGGCATCACCGGCCATCACACCAGCCCACTGCCGTCCGGCCGCCGTGGTCTACACCGCCCATACCGGTCGACTCCCCTCCGGCCGGTGACCACCCCCACCAATTTCCAGCCCCAACCGGCCGGCCGTTTAGCCGGAAAACCACCCTCAAGCCATACGGTTTTAGCCCCGATTTGCCGCCGTCGCTCCACCTCCGGCCACCACCTCTTCACCACTTCATCACCAGCTCCTTGCCGTCCTAACCCACCCATTTCCGGCCTCAAGCGGTCACCGGAGCAGCTCCCACGAGCTTAACTCCGTTTTGCACGTTTTTCGCCTCTACCGGTGTTTTCGCCGCCACCCACGGCCAAAGCCCACTTCCACTAGCTTCATAAACCTCCCTAGACCATTCCCTATCAATTTGGGGTCTTGGTTCATCCCCGTTCAAAAGTGCGTATCTTGCGACCCACGGGAACAGTGCATTTGCACTGTTACGTTGCTTTCCGCTCGCCGTTTGTTTCGCGCCGACCCTTCTAAAAATCCTATTTAGCGCTGTAAGTATTTTTCCAAGTTTCGTTTTAGATTTAATATATTATTACCTTTACAATAATTTATTTGGATGGTTTGCTGATTCTGGACTGAGTCCGATGAGTTCGGGGGTCGGATGGATGGAGGATGGAGTTGCTTGAATTGTTGTTTTATGGTTGGTTGTATTTTTCGAGCATTGAGTTTGCATTTACGTGGTGTGTACATGTGCATTTTATTTTAATTGGAAAATTCCTGTTTTATTGGTGTAAATCGACTTTTGGGTGCGTGTGTCTCACGAGCCCAAGCCGGGATGGGTTATTATCTCGGTGGAGCTCCTCTGGTCACTCGGGAGCGTAAAATACTGAGTGACGTCCCCTGAGTTGTCGTTGGACGACGGGAGCGGGACTAGGGGGTGCTTGGCTACGTACGCGCGAAAGGCGCGGAACCAATCATCGCCCTACTCACTGTCTCCGTGGCCCCTCTGCTGGCGGGGGCTAGAGGATGCTTGGCTACGTACACGCGAGAGGCGCGGAACCGGGCATCGCTTGATATGAAGCCAGGGCTTGTGGATGACCCATAGGGGAGGTCATGGTGTATTCGATTAAGGAAAAATATGTAAAGGAAAGGTTTTGGGCCAAATGGGACTTTTGGCGTGTGTGTAAAAATATGGTTTTGGGGACATGAGCATTGGGTATAATTCATGCATATTGTTTGGGTTGTACTTACCTGCGGTATCATTTTTGGTACCGTAGATTTTGATGCAGATCTTGATGATGAGGAGGCTAAACCTGAGGAGGCGGCTCCGCCGGAGGAGTAGCTGGATGATCTTTAAGTATTTTATGTTTGGCGATGTTTTTTTTTTATTAATATGTATTTGGTTTGAAATGATGTTGAACTTGTAATATTTAGTATGTATGTTTGAATCTGGTTTGTATTAACTAAGAAAAAATTCTGGTACTTAAATATATGACTTATCTAACCGCTGCGTGCTTCTATTTGTACACATTTCGCTTGTACACACATTTTGGGCACTTGGCGATGGGATGTGTGACCGTGTTGTCACTATCCCGACGTCTCGGCTTCCGCGTGGCCGTACGTGGAAGTTGGGGGCTTGACAGCCATTTTCAATGACCAAAGCAGGGCAAGGGTGTGAATGATCTTAAGAAATGATTCAGGTGATGTGATACTAGCTGCTAGTAAGAAAGAAAATGCAATAAATTTTCCTATGGAAGTAGAATTACTAGCTATTTTACGTGGTTTACAAGTCTGCATCCCCTTGTGCATCATTAATCTAATTATTGAGAGTGATTCACTACTGATGGTGAATGAAATTCAGGCAACAGGTGATTCAAGGTCTTCATGAGACAACTCGGTTCATGAGCGGTCAAGACTATGATGAAGTTGATTCCAAAATGTTCAATCCGGTATAAAGGAAGAATAGTTGATGAAGCAACTCATACTAAAATATGGCATCTAAATGACTTGATAGTTTGGTGGGATTCTTTCCTAATTATATCTCACCAGTTATTTGGTATGAATCTTTGATGTAAGTGGAGTTGGTTATGAATAAAAGAAAGTATCTTTTTATCCAAAAAAAAAAAACTCTTCAATTTCTACTTTCCAAAATAATTGATCATAAATTTTAATAGTTTTAAAGGAGATGGAATTTAAAAGTTTGGGAAAACCTTGCCTTCTTTTCATTCATGATATTTTTGTTCGGTTGAACCATGTCATTCAAACGACCTTAAATTTAAACTAATTGAAAAGATGAAAAACATGTTTAAACGATTTCACACAATCAAAGTATAAAAAATTAAAATATGATAGAATTAAAAACCTAACAGTTTTTCCCCGAATAGTTTTAATAAAAATTCAAGGGCCAATGAAAAAGGATTAAAGAGAATAGAACAACCAACAACGATTTAGGACCTCATTCCTCCTAAAGAAAAGGAAAAACAAGAAAACAAATGTCTTTATTTTGTGGCTGTGATAAGATAATGGGCTCTTGACAGGTGGCAAGACCTATGGAGAGCATAGACGATAAGGGTTGTGATCCAAGATTTCTTCATTCTGTGGCCATCAAGGTGTAATACATGATCCAAGGGCCAATCCATGTCTAAGAACCACAATCAAATTAAGACCACAGGATTGGAGAAAATGTCACAAAGAGATCAGTAGTTTCAGTTCTATAAGATTATAAACAAGCAGCAGAGCAAAAGCCTTTCAAAAGTGTTGACAAACCTTTGTGTGGTCGGTAAACAGAGAGCAAGATTTAAGAATTTAAGGTCAGAAAATGGCTTCCTCCATCGTCTCCTCCGCGGCTGTTACCTCCGTTAACAGAGCCTCTCCGGCTAAAGCTGCCATGGTCGCGCCTTTCACCGGTCTCAAGTCTGCCTCGTCCTTCCCTGTCACCCGCAAACTCAACACTGATATTACCTCCATTGCCAGCAACGGTGGAAGAGTTCAGTGCATGCAGGTACTTCCACAGAAAACCCAAGAATACCATATACGCTATGCACCACACAGATGAAAACACTTTTAACTGAACTTTGTTGGGAATTTTTTGCTTTTGTTGTTTGAATGTAGGTATGGCCTCCACTTGGAAAGAAGAAGTTTGAGACTCTCTCTTACCTACCTCCTCTCTCTCCTGAATCATTGGCCAAGGAAGTGGATTATCTGATTCGCAAGGGATGGATTCCTTGTTTGGAGTTCGAGTTGGAGGTGATGTTTCAACTCTCTGTTTCACTTTTGCTTACCTATGGTTTGTATGCCTCAAGAATATAACACAAATATTTAAATTTACGATTCACTTTTTTTATTAAGTGGTGATTTCACATGATAATATCATATTATAGATCCTGAGTTCGAAATCTCACTCTTTTAAAACAAGTATATTTTATTAATTAATTAGTAAAACCACAGGAAACACATCCAAAAAGACGAAACTACATTTTTTGTACTGAATTATCCAAATGAGTGCCATGTACACTATCTACTAGTAGTAGTTTTCATTCATTTTCCTTTTTGGTTCATAAAAGCACCACAGATAAACGTTTTTGCTGCAACAACGAACAGTATGTATGGTCTAATTAAGGGCTTCCACAGCCTTTTAAGATGATGTTTTCTGTGAGAACTAATGCTGCCATTGGACACGGGACAAGAAGTGGAACATAGTGTTGAGGATGCACTTGATCTTTGCGTTCCTCTCAATTAGTAATTGTCTGTGTCTTCTACACTTATAACAGTTTCTTTTTGCTACTTAAACCTTCTAAAATCAAGACATTACGCCATGTAGTTTCTAAAAAACTATAATGTTATTTGAGGATTAATTGACAATCGATTGTAGGTACTGGAAGATGCAATCTGTCGATTTTAATTCTTTATAGTGACTATTTCAAAACATCATGTGACAGTTAGGGGGTAATGTTTGAGGGAATAGTTCCTTTTCCATGTCGTGCTATAATGATAGTTCAAGTGAACTCCGATCGACAATTGCGGAGGCACACCTTCCACGCTGCTGACATAACATAATTTAATTGTAGAATAATATCATTTTCAAAAGTGATTACAAATCAAATTGTAAAATGCGAAAAGATAAATCTGTATATTGATATATACATGAAACAGGTATGGAAAATCTCTGATGGATGAGCTGACTAACAGTTATGATATTGTGGATTGAATATATGTATGCAGCACGGGTTCGTTTACCGTGAGAACAACAGATCTCCTGGATACTACGATGGTCGCTACTGGGTAATGTGGAAGCTCCCCATGTTTGGCTGCACCGACTCTTCTCAGGTCATGAAAGAGCTTGAGGAGTGCAAGAAGGAATACCCCAATGCATTCATCCGTATCATTGGGTTTGACAACAAGCGCCAAGTGCAGTGCATCAGTTTCATTGCCTACAAGCCTGCAGGCGACTACTAATTGAATCCTTTTTCTTTCCTCCATGTCCTGCTAGCTTTTTGTTGCGATTGAAGTTCATGTTTTGTCTTTCAACTCCAGACATTTGAATTCTTATTTTTGGCCTAGTTCTGTTTATTTGTGGCCTGTGGGATCTCCAACTCAACGAAGACTGTCGTACTATGGTAATAAAATTTGTGATGTTTGGTTGGTCTGACTACAAAGATCCTCTCTTACATATACATAGCTTTTAGAGTTTGATCATAACAAGACACAATCACTAGAAGGCCGGGACAATTATGTTTGCTGTTCCATTATTACATTCACTGCCAACCTGATTTTCCCAAGTAAATGTTAAAGACATAAATATAAATAATAAAATCTATTTTTTCTAATCCGCTTAAACTTATGAGACAAATGATGATTTCACATTAGACATCGATGAATAATGATAAAGTTGTTGTTTGCTGGTAGTTATAGAGTTAGAATTGCAGATAGTTTGTTTCAATATCCCACGTTAATCTCTTGTATATTTCTGTAATATTAGTTACACCTAATTCAGATAGAAGTGATTGCCAAAACCCAACCTACTTTGGCATGAGTTTTAGCATCTTTATTAAGCAAACCAATGCAGTCAACCACAAAGCTTAAAGCTTGGTGGGCTACTACTTCAAACAGCAGGAAAATTGCTGTTTTCTTTTCTTTTTTCTCTCACTTCGGTTATTTTAGCCCTTTGGGGTTTGGCGAGGTGGAGGTTGTTCAATCCAAAAATTGGAAAACGTAAATTGTTACAACCATTGACTAAAAATTTATTGTATATAGACATCCACAAAGTGTAAAAAAATAAATAAAAAGAGAGAGAGAGAGAAGAAGAAGAAGAAGAAGAAGAAGAAGAATCTCGACCTCTGTGTCTCATGGTTTTGGCACCTCCTTGGTACCCATCACATTCCAAATATCATCATCCCAAACTACATCACCGAAGAACGTAGTATAAGCTTCGCATATAAACTCAACATCCCAAAACGGTAGCCAAAAGGAACCCCACGACATTTGCTCATCCACAGCACCACCCATCCACGGACAGTACTCCTCCCAACACAACACATTGTCCGGCGCCGCCGCCACTAACCGTGATGCCGGGTCATCGCTCCCTTTCATCCTCTGCTCCCCCACATCTTCCCCCTTGATCTCAACTTCCCTCTTGGCCTTCTTCTTCGCCATTGACATTGTCGTCGGCGTCGGGCCCACTAATCTTGTAGTGGCGCCTTTCCTGTTGCTACCCTCTACTACGTTTCTTTGCCTCTTCATTTTCTTGCTGCCAGGAAAATCAAAGTTTCTTTTGCGTATTTATAAACTGAAAAGAAAGTTGGCTTCGTGAATGACACGGCAAGGAAACAATTGATCACATTTATAGGATAGGAAGTAAGTAGCTAGCTAGGAATGGAGACTTTTGTTTTGGAACTCGGACTCTGGAGTTTTTTGTGAGCCAAATTCACGTGCGACTTCATTGTTTTTCGGCTCTTCGGGTTCAACAAAAGGGCAAGAACACTTGACACGACGCCTGATTCTTCATCTGGACCGGTACTACGTGGGATGTTTCAATGAGCTTTTAATGATTAAGCGACGGGATGGTTAGGGTAAGGATGTCGAAGATACAATTAAAAATTTGAAAATGTTTTTGTCTTCAAGTAGAGACTTGCTGTCACTGTGGAGAGGTCACAGCTTGGCTCTGACGATATTTGTTTCGGCATTTACGGCTTTCCTTGTATTATTCATCAAAGTTATGTCATCACGACAGAACTTATGCTCCCCTTGTTAACCAAAACCGAGGATATAAAATTAATTTAATTAAAAGCTGGTCAGCATTTATATGGGAAGAAGAATCAATATATGTGCGGCCCGGCCCAGTATCAGATCTAACTCATTTCATCTTTATCATTTTTATATAAAATATAAAAGTAATTTAATTTTTTAATTTTAAAATAATAATATTATTAAAAAATAATATTTTATTTAATTTTAAATTTTTATTTCAACTCATTATACAAACCTCTCTTTATAGTCTATGATATGTAGGAGAATAACAACTAATATGAAGTTTTTCAAAAGAAATAAATGCTGACCATATTTTTTTGTTTAATTTGTTGTACAACATATCATCTAACTAAAAATATATTAATTTTTATTATTATTATATTTAATAAGATTCATGGAAAAATTGAAAGATAAAAGATGTAGTTCTTTATATTCTTTATTTGAACAAAAAAATTAAGAGATGAATGAATATTTTATATTAAATTTATGATTTTGCATAAAATACTATATTTACTATGTGCTTAGAACTTAATAGTCTTTAAATACATAAATATATTTGAAATTATTTAGATTCATATCATATTTTTATTGAAATTAATCAATAAATTAATTTTTTTACTCTTTGTACAGGATATAAAATGGTTAAATTGCATTATATATAATTTTTAATATTATTATTAACATTGAAATAACCCATCCAAATTGTCTATTTATTGTATCGGTCCTTGTTCAATTCCAAACCTCCTGAATCCAATTTTTTAAGACTTGTTTTAGAGTTCCAATCCGGACCTATGTGATTTCTTACATTTTTGCTTAAAAAAATAAAGAAATCACAGCTTCATGTCAAATTTGGCTGCATTTGGGTACTAAGAGTATCTCAACTCTTCTCAACATTTCTCATTACTATTCATTACTTTATTATTACTTTTCACCTACTTTTACTACCATTCCTTACTTTTTACCTACTTTTTATTACTGTTCATTACTTTATTAATATTTTTCACTTACTTTTTATTACTATTTATAACTCTCCTCAACATTTCTCAATACTCATATCCACCCGAGCCAACAGGGCCGGGAGTCCAGGACTTGAAAAAGAATGGGTTGAAAGTATGTACTCTTGGACTTTGAATTTTGCAACTGGAGGGTTGAGATCAGCCGGCCGAAAGTTTGGAAATTCGTGTTTGGCGGTTAATTTGTATCGTTTGTGAATCGAGTTTAGTTCGATTCTTCAATCAAGGTAAAGCAGTTCCACTTTACACCAAGCAAAACTCTTCATCTCAACAGTACTTGAAAGTTACTTTTTAGGATTGCTAATTTGCTTTAATTTTATTTGTTATAAAAAATAATAATTTTAAATTTTTCTTACCAATTAAATCATTATATGCTTGCAATATGGACAGTCTTTCATTTACATCGACTTGTAAATATAATTTTTTTAATTTTTTTTATTATTAATCTAATTCTAACTGATCATCTATGAGCATCCTAATTAAAATATCTAAATATCAAAAACCATCTTCAAATAGCTAATAGGACATAAAAAACATCACATTGGATTAGCCAAATCCTAGCTAGAGTAGCTTTTAGTTACAATAAATCCAAATCTAAAACCAAATTTGATAAGTACTACACACACATCAAATATTTTTTTTTTTTTTATAACTCTCTCTCTTCTCGCCATCTACTTCCACAATATTCACATGGGTTTCTTTAAATTAAATAGTAAAATATGATAAAATAAAATGAATTAATAATTAAAATATGATAAAATTAAATAAATTAATAATTAAAAAAATTAAAGATTTTTTAAATCAGTAATTATTCATTACTATATAATAAATAAATAGATAATCCAATGTAGAGAGTTAATGTGAATAACCAAAATCAAATTCATCTTATATTATTTTATTGTTATATAATGAAAAAATAACTATTCCAATGTAAAGAATTATATAAATGAAATAATAAAAATCTAAATTCATCTTACATTCATCAAAATTGTCATTTACATATACATAATCCATTAGCAATGCTTTAAGTCAATGCATTTAAGTAGACAATTTTGCAAATCATATTTAATTCAATTATATTCGTATGCAAATCGTGACAACTATTGTGATACCCCATATTATAAGGATAAGGGTATGTGGTGTATGTGATCCCACATTGCTTGGAAATGAGAAATTATGATTGTTTATAAGGTTCCAATTGGATTCCAATTATATTATTGACTAATCCTTTTAGAATATAGGTCATGTGATTTAAGCCTTCTATTAGAACATTACAAATGGTATCAAAGCCTTTCCTAATAAAAAAATATAGGACTTGAGTCATGCTACCTACAGCAAACAGGTCCGACAAGGACGTCTGGAATTTATGGGGAATAGATTGTGATACTCACATATGATGAATATAAGGATAGATAATGTATTAAATTTTATATTATTTGAGAATGAAAAATTCTTATTTTTTATAAGATTCAAATGAAGCTATAATTATATTATTGATTCATTCTTAGAATATAAACTATATAGTTTAGATCTTCCATTAAGACATTACAAAAATTATAAGCCTTAATCCTCTTTTTTGGTTGATTGATAAAAAATAAATAAATCAATAAAACCATTCGGCTGTCTTCATGTAAAAGAAAAACGCTTTTTATTATTATTATTTTTTATTTACCATTAACTCGTTTTCACTTTTCATGGTTAGCGTCTCTGATATTTACCCGTTTGTTTTTTCCTTCTTATTCTTTCATATTTGTTTGTTTGTTTGTTTTAAGTTATGTTAAGTAGAGTTATTTTTTTATATTTTTTATATATTTTACTGATATAATTTACTAAAATAATTATTTTATATTAAAAATATGACACAACCAATAATATAAATAAAGCATAAAAAAATCTATAGAAGTAACTTTACATAAAAATTTTATTTTATAAGTTTATCAAGTTAATATTTTTCACGTTATAAAATCAATATTTAATATATTTTAGAAAAATTTTATTTGTAATTTTCAAGTTGGAACTGTATGTGCAGACCTTTTATTAAAAGAGAAAAAACATTATTTTAAGATGGATATTTTAGTAATTTTAAAAAAATTTTAAAGATGAAATTACATATGCTTATATTTAGGAGTGAAAACCGACGTATCGGTGCGGTTTTTTCTCCAAAACCGAAACTGCACCGATACCCTTAAACGATGAACATCTCAACCGAAATCGGCCAGTGAATGGGGAAGAAACCGTCCTCCTCGGTCTTGCTGTAACTTTGGTCGGTTCATCGGCATCTTCGGTGGTTGCATGCGCCGAGAGAGAGAGAGAGAGCGATGAACGGATGAAGGCGACGGAGATGGCCCTGAGATTTTTGAGAGAGAGAGAGAGAGATAACGAACTGTAAGATTAGAGAGAGAGGGAGCTGGTGATGGACGTGATTGTAATAGCCCGCTAGAAATTCAATGGTGGAATTTCTATAGACATTAGAAACCTCGTGAAAACCCCATAAGTTTTTACAAATCGGCTAATCGCATAAGTTCTAGTCTGTCAACATAGTTAGTGTTATCACTTACTATGGTGGCAGAAATGCGATTTTAATTGTTTGAGGTAGTTAGAAGTGTCAGATTACATTATAGTCTACACCACTAGGCTTAATTGAATATTTAGGATTTTTCAGTACTAAGTTTATTATGCACTTTTTTGGAGTGAATAATAACCTCGATAAGCGTACTAAGTGCAGTGTTTTCAAAATCACAGTATAGAATGTCCAAATTAGGTTAGATAAGTTTTATTTGGACACTTGGAAAGATCTTAACCACACATAATGAATAGTATTAGATACCTGGCACAAAGAGAAACCATTAGATGGATTTGTGAAGGAAATCAATGTGTGAAATCATGCCACCTAAGCAAAACTGATAAAAGGTTAGAATTGCATAATTAAGTTGTTTAAATGAGTGATTTATTTTATCAAATAAAGATTGAACACTTAATTATGCATCAAATTCTAATATTAAATGCAAATTAATTAATGTCAATATTTTATATACATAAAGTTCTATATTTGCCTTTGAAAGAAATACATTTTTTATGTACTGCAGGGCATTTATGAAAATACTAAAAGAGGCTGGAACTCAAGGGAGCAAGCAGAAAATCAGCACATGCAGAAAAGGAAAATGCAGCACATGCATATGCAGAAGAAAAATGGACAGCACACACCAAAGTTAGGCCACCCACTCCCAAGTTAGGCCACCCACTCCACCATTCTTCAAAGTTAGGCCACCCACTCCACCATTCTTCAAAGTTAGGCCACCCACTCCCAAGTTAGGCCACCCACTCCACCATTCTTCAAAGTTTGGCCACCCACTCTTGATAAATGGTAGGATGCTCTCTCCTATAAATAGGAGAGAGCTCAGAAGAGAAAGGGCATCAAGGCAGTGGAGAGTTTTTGGAGTTTCAATTTTATTACCTTGTTGGAGTTATTTTGCAAGTTATTTCCTTTGTATTTTGCAAGTTATTTCCTTTGTATTTTGCAAGTTATTTACGGGGTTAATTTTTAAGTTATTAGTTTTGGAGTTTTGAGTTTATTACTTTGTGAAGAGTTTCAGTTTTTTTACTTTGTTAAGAGTTAGTTTTTAGTTTTCTTTGTTAAGGTTTTCAGTTTATATTACTTTGTTATAAGTTTCAGTTTTCATTATCTTGTTATAAGCTTCAGTTTTTATTACCTTGTTATAAGTTTCAGTTTTTATTACTTTGTTATAAGTTTTGGAGTTTAAATTTTATTACCTTGTTATAGTTTCAAGTTTATTACCTAGTGTTGGTTTCAATTTTATTACTTTAATTTAGTTTGTCTTATTTCTTCGAGTTGATATTATAGACTTTTTATTTTTTATTTCATTCTAAAGTTTATTTATATTTTCTTAGTTTTTGATATGATTCCACTTAGATTTATTTTTGTTACTAAAAATATCATGTGTAACTAATTACTAAAGCTTGGGTTGTGGAATGAGATTTAATTTATTTTAGATTCTAGTTTGATGCAATATATTATTGTTTAATGTTGATTTCACTAAATTACTAGTCGGATTCAAATGGAAAAAAGATTGCGGCTCTTGCTCTTGTTTTGTTGTTGACGTAAGGCACAACAAAAGCTTGAATTTATCAAGGTCTCTTTCGATTGATTATGAATATAAATTTGGCTAGTAAATTAGAGAATTTCTTGAGAAAATATTGCAAAAACTTGAGCTTAATTTTTATGTTCCGAATATCAATTCCTTGACTGGATTGTTAATCGATAAATTATCTAGAATCCGAGATAAAAAGAATCTCAAACCCAACCCAAGTGTTTGTTAATTTGTTTTTTTTAGAAACTCTAAATTCAATTTCAATTATTTTTTTTGGCATAGCATTTTAATTTTATTTTCATCTCACATACTCGATTCATTTGTTCCTCACAAATCTTTTATACGCTTTGATAACCCATTGTCCCTGTGGAATACGATCCTGGACTTATCCTTGATACAACTTGACACTTCTGCACTTGGAAGCACATTCTAAATCGAGTCAAGTTTTTGGCGCCGTTGCCGGGGACAACTGGTGCTTATTAGAGCATTTCTCTACTGCTAAGAGGACGTATGTGGAGCTGTGAACCTCTTCACAGCCTGGGTAACATCTAATTTTTTTTCCCTTCTCTCTGTTTATTTTTCATTGTCCTTGATCATCTGCTCTTGTTTGTATGACTGGTTGGACTAGAGACCATACATCTCGACTGTTTAAGACAGAATCATTGACATCTTTTAGCTCTGCATCATCTTCCGTTGAATCATCAGCCGACACTGATAGCATCATGGCTGAAAATGAGCATCAGGATAGGGAAGTGGGTAATCCAAACAGGACACTTAGAGAATATCTACAGCCTGTTAGGACTAGCACACCTTCTTGCATCATTTTACCTCTTAATGCAAATGCTTTTAATTTCAAACCTGGGATGATTCCATTGTTACCACACTTTCATGGTATGGAATCTGAGAACCCCTACTTGCATATCAAAGAGTTTGAAGAAGTGTGTTCCACATTCATGGATAGAACATGCACTGAAGAGGTCATAAGATTGAAACTGTTTCCATTTTCCTTAAAAGACAAGGCTAAGACATGGTTGAATGCCTTAAGACCAAGATCCATTGGGACTTGGCAAGAAATGCAAACTGAATTTTTAAAGAAATTTTTTCCCATGCATAGAACCAATGCCTTGAAAAGACAAATCATGAATTTTTGCCAAAAGGATGTGGAAACATTTTATCATTGTTGGGAACGATTCAAAGACCTTTTAAATGCATGTCCTCATCATGGATATGAGAATTGGAGGGTCATTAGTTTTTTTTATGAGGGGTTGCAACCAAAGATGAGACAATTTGTGGAGACCATGTGTAATGGAGAGTTTTTTAACAAAGAACCTGAGGAAGCTTTTGGGTATTTTGATTATCTAGCTGAAAATGCACAATCATGGGATACATCTGATGTTCATAATAGGTCGGAAAGTTCAAAGACAATTTCAGGGGGTGGGAAATATAATCTGAGGGAAGTAGATGATTTGAATGCTAGGTTGGCTATGATTTCTAAGAAATTAGAAACCATAGAATTGAAGAAAGTGAATGAAGTACAAGCTGTACCTCAGATTACCTTGAGCTGTAATATTTGTGAGGGCCAAGGGCATTCAACTAATGATTGCCCAACCATTCCAGCTTTTAAAGAAGTTCTTTTGGATCAATCTAATGCTGTTAATATGGTTGCTAAATCTTTTTCAGGTCCTTATTCCAACACTTACAATTCGGGATGGAGAAATCACCCTAATTTTAGTTGGAGGGGTGAACAAGCTGCTGTACCTGCAACCAACATAGCTGGTCCTTCACAATTTGCACCCTATACAACCCCAGGAGGTTCAGGACCATCTCAATATGCCAACCACATGGTGCCAGCTCAGAAAAAGAACCTTGAAGACAATTTCCAGCAATTATCCACCAATTTTCAGCAGCTGTCCACCAATTTTCAACAATTCATGCAAAGCCAAGCTGCTATCAACAGTCAAAATTCACAAGCAATTGCTGACATTCGAGGGTCAGTCACAAGGTTGACCACAACCATGAGCACTCAAGAGAAAGGGAAGTTCCCTGCACAATCTCAGCCTAATCCACAAGGCCAAAACCAGCAATTTCAAGGTATGGCAGGAGATCCAAATGTCAAGCAAGTCAAGGCTGTTACAACCTTGAGAAGTGGTAAGGTGATCGGCATCCCAGATCAAGAGGTAGAAAAGAATGGTAACATTTCTAAACCTCCTTCTGAAAATGAGGCTCATGGTCCTTTGGAATCTAAAAGTGTCCCAAGCACTACACTTGCACCTTTTCCTCAAAGGTTAATCCCTTTGCATAAAGATAAACATCACGCTGAAATCCTTGAAATTTTTAAGCAAGTTAGGATAAATATACCATTATTGGATGCTATTCAACAGATTCCTACCTATGCTAAATTTTTAAAGGATTTATGCACTGTGAAAAGAAAATTAAATGTGCAAAAGAAAGCTTTTCTTACTGAGCAGGTTAGTGCTATTATCCAAACCAACACTCCTCCCAAATACAAGGATCCAGGATCCCCTACCATAGCTTGCATGATAGGGAACTCAAAAATAGGCCAAGCATTATTAGACTTAGGTTCCAGTGTGAACTTATTGCCTTATAATGTTTATGTTCAGCTTGGATTGGGTGAGTTGAAATCTACTTCTATCACATTGCAGTTGGCAGATAGGTCTATAAAGATTCCTAGAGGTGTTGTGGAAGATGTTTTGGTTCAAGTAGACAAATTCTACTATCCAGTAGACTTTGTCGTACTCGACATGCAATTGACTAATCATTCTACTTTCCAAGCACCGGTTATCTTAGGAAGACCTTTCTTGGCCACTTCTAATGCACTCATAAATTGTAGAAGTGGAGTTTTAAAATTGAGTTTTGGAAATATGACCTTGGAGCTAAATATTTTTAATCTTTGCAGGCAACCGCAAGAAGTTGAAGAAGTTCATGAAGTGAATTTACTGGAAAATTTCATTGATGACAATTCTGCACATTACTTTCAACTTATTGATTCTTTAGAGGAATTTGAAGAAGATTTGAAAATAGTTGATAATATTAATGACTCATCTCTTGTTTCCTCAATAGGTCAGCAAGTTACACCACCATGGAGGCCAAAATTTGAGCAACTTCCACCATTGACATCAACTCTCAAACCTTCGGAGGAGCAATCCCCAACTTTGGACTTCAAACCTCTTCCANATTGTGCCATTTACAAGTATACGCCATGTTAGAAAAGTTCATGATATTAAATAATATCTCATGTATTAAGAAAGATAAGATATTTAAGAGTGACACGGATCTAAGCGTGTTCACCACAAGTTATGTTAAGGATGACACGGATCTAAGCGTGTTCATCACAAGTTATGTTAAGGATGACACGGACCTAAGCGTGTTCATCACAAGATATGTTAAGGATGGCACGGACCTAAGCGTGTTCATCACAAGTTATGTTAAGGGTGACAGGGATCTAAGCATGTTCACCACAAGTTATGTTATACGGTGCCACGGACTCAAGCGTGGTTCACTTTATGTAAAGTTCATATAAGTTTCAGATATATCCTAGTGGAACTCCTTTGTTCACGCTGGAGTGTCTAAATAGGTGTGAAATTCCCTGGGTTGACGAAGTACAGTCAACAGGTTGCGAATGGGGCCTAAGTAACTGGTCACCGGAGCGCGCCAGGCACTAACGCCGATGGTGCCATTTTTTATGTTACGTGTATTCATGGGGCCACAACAACTGTGGAGCATGAAGTATGGGGCCACAACAACTGTGGAGCATACACTACGTGAGACACAGCAATTGTGATACGTAGAATACGTGGGGCCACAACAACTGTGGAGTACGTATTAACGCACTCACAGCTGGTCTAAATACCTGTGTTGTGATGCGGTAATCGGCAGGGACACACGGCTCTAGGGGACCCGTGTAGCACCCATATGGTCACGTTATTAATCAAGACAATTGAATAAGATTCCAAGTTTATGTTAAGTCAAGTTTCAGATCAAGTGCATGATAAGTCAAGTTTCAGATCAAGTTCATGTTATGTTATGCTCATGTACATGTTATGTTCATGTTCATGTTATGTTCCAAGTTCATTTCACATCATGTTATGTTCACGTTTATGATATGTTCAAGCTCACGTTCATGTTATGTTATGTTCATATCCATGTTATGTTTTAAGCTCAAGTTCATATCATGTTAAGTCAAGTTCAGTTCACGTTTAAGTTCAGGTTATGTTATGCTATATGTCTCAAGTTATGCTATGCTTATGTACGACTTTACTTATGCATTTATGCTTTTACTGCCATGCATGCATCTTTAACCTGTGTGGGAGTTTCTTGTTAACTTACTGAGATTTGTAATCAAATCTCACCGTGATAGTCCCAACTACCATTCCCCCCGAATGGTAGGCGATGTGTCAGGTTTAGAGCAGGGAGCAGACATTCATAGACTGAAGGAGGTTGACTAGATGCCGCAGACACGATGCGGAGCTTACAACTTCCATAGTTAGTTTTTGGACAGTTTTTTGGCCTCGTTAGTCGAGTTATGTGAATTACTCGACGAACTTCCTCAATAGTGTATTATGGTAATCTAAATATGGAGTTTGGTCTCCCATGTTTTTGAGGTTATAGTCTTCTAAGATTTATACTTAAATCGTGGATGTTTATTTTGTTAAGCATGCTTAGATTACGATTTAACTATTTGGGATATTATAAGTTTGGTGCATAGTATTGCTCAAGAAAAGAAAAGAAAAAAATTATCCGCTGCGAATATTGCATAATGCTAGATGCATGTTAGGAATATTGCATCTTATATGTCATGAACGGGGGCAGGTAACCATGTGTTGCATGTCCCGACGCTTCAGATGTCCGTTCAATCCCAAGCGGAATTTGGGGGCGTCACAGTGGCCTTGCGTGACTACATGCACCGAGAGAGTGAGAGAGAGAGAGAGAGAGGGAAGGCGAGGCGGCGACACCTGAACTAATGAAAGAGAAAAAACGAAATGAAGAAGAAGGGGAATGAGCCATGTTAACCCTAGAGTTAAAACGACGCCATTTTTTTTTATATTTTTTTCAAATATTATGTTCTAAAACGACGCCGTTTCATTTCAGTTTAAGTGAAACGGAGCCATTTTATATATATATAATTTTAAAAAAATAAATTTTAACCATCGGCCAGTTCAGCGGTCCGGCCCAAGTTCAAACCAGGGTCGAACCGCTAGACATCAGTTTTGAATCAATTCCATCATGCGCTAACCGGTTTTACTCCGGTTCTGGCCGATTCCGATCTCTAGCGGCCGGTCTGAGTCAGTTCAGGTCAGTGTTTCGATTTTTTGTACAACCCTATTTATATTGCAATATCTCAATAAATACTATATGTAACATTGCTCTTTTAGGAGATGCTGATTAAAATGGGCTTCTCGAATATCACTTAGGTCCCCCTTTGGATTACTTGCTGCAATCAATACATGATGAGTTACCATCACCAGAAACCAACTTTTATTTACTCACACCGACCTAACTTGGGATGTCGTACACGTGATTTATGTCAAACCCATATTCGAAAGTTAATTTTTTTATCTTAAAATTCATAAAATATAAAACTTAGATTCACTAATCTTCCGAACTTAAACGTACCAAAAATTATTTCTAATAAAATAAATTAAATATTGGCAAAATTTCTCCTAACTTAAACAAATCCCCTTATGCTACCTTATACTTATTTCATATTTCTCTGATAATCATGTCGTGTATCATTTATTCTAATTGTCACAACCATCAAAGTCATTTGAAAAAAAAAAGTGGAGACAAAAGAGTGAGTCCATTGACTCACTAAGTAGTGAATCTATATTAGTATATAATCATGAGTCGATTACAAAATGCAAAAACAAACCGTTCTAAAAAATAGTAATGATATTTTTAGAAACATTACATTTTTAATAATAATATATACAAAAGACCTTAGACACAAGCATCATAAACATAAACTTATACCATATTTATTCTTGTGCGAGTGTTGTGCATATTTGCATTCCACCAAGTGGAACATAAATAACTATTTTGCCACCAAAGTGATGCACACAAAACAGATGTCATGTTTACGCTCATTGCAAGGTTGTGCATTATGCTAAAAAGCCAAGTAGAACACAAATCACCTTCTAGCCAAAGTAATTGCACTAAGAATAGAGATTATTATTATATCTTGTGGCAGGGTTAGAGGCCATTATTATAACTCTTGGGAAGGTCAGAGGTCATTATTATATCCTATGGCAAGATCGGAGGTCATATTATAACTTGTGGCAAGGCTCGTAGACAAAGTGATGACTTGAAAAATTTTGTATTGCAGATTTTACAAGATCGCTTGAGTGGAGGATTTTGGCCGCTCGAGCAAAGTCAGGCAGATTCAACCGCTCGATGGCCGCTCGACAGTGAGCTCGAGCGGGATGCGGGAATACAAAGATCGCTCGAGCGTAGACATTGGCCACTCGAGCGAAACCAAAGCAAAATCAGGCAGAGTTGAACGCTTGAAGTGCGCTCGAAAAGCCGCTCGAGCGAAGTTAGGCAGAGTCGACCGTTAGATGTTCGCTCGACACCCCGCTCGAGCGAACTTCGTATTTTGACAAATCTAGGGTTTTTCGGCGTCACACTATATAAAAGTGATTTTTCACTTTATGGCCGTACTTTTTGACTGGATAACACTTTTTGAGACAGAAAACATAGCTAGAAGGATTCAAATCATCTGTTTTGGAGAAAGAATTCCACATATTGCACGTACGTTGGAATCATACACAAGCACAGACGGGAGAAAAGTTTTGAATCATTTCCTTGAGTTTTTGAAAACTATTTGCGGCTGCAAAGAGCATTTTTCAGCGTTTATTTTCTTCCAATATTCTCAGAACAATTATGGTGAATTCGTTTATGTTGAATTTCATTTCTAGCATGAGTTAAATTTCTTTTATTCTAGGAAAATGATGTAACCTAGTTCCGAACTATGCTTGATTGTCTATGCTAATTTAAGGCAATTCTCTCTTTGTTTATCTGATTTATTCTGAGTTTATTGCTTCTAATTAACTGACCATTGATTAGATGATATTAAATCTTGTGATTTGCTATCAAAAGAGGGAATCATAGGGTAGATCTTGAATATTTCAGCATAGGTAAGTATAGAGATCGAAAAACTTGTATGAACTTATGTAGTAATTGAATCATTGGTCTTATTGCTTTCTTGATTATTTAATTTGCATATCCTTGTGTGAATTGATGAACAAGAATAAATTCCAATTGACTATCGAAAGAGGCTTTTGGATGAATTAGAGATTTGCTAATAGACAAATAGAATTAAATTAAATTAGTTGGATGAGAAAAGCATAATGAAGAATTAGGTGAAATCAATTTCCTATAAGTTTTCTTTCCCATTAATTTTATCTTCGAACGTCGATTTTATTTCTTTTGCATATTTCTCTTTGCGTTGATCTTAGTTTAATTTGCAACTACAAAAATCTTAGTGATTCATCTAGATAAAATCGAGATTAGTATAATTTTAGTATTTGACAAAAGTAAGGTACCAATCCCTGAGGACGATACTCTTCTTATCACTTTATTATAAAACTACGATACTGTGCACTTGCAGTTTTGCACCGATCACAAAGTAAAAGAGAATCTCCAGAGTGCAAGCCCGGATACAATGCGCTCAAGCCGACCAAACAATCCATCAGCCCATTAGGAGCCCCCGACCACATAGCTAAGGTCGACCTACAGCCACGTTCGCTCGGTAAGTCTCAAAAGGCGGTGAGGCAAGGGACACGTCACCTCAACCTCCCCCTAAGGCGCCTAGCCCTAGAGAGCTTGTGCAGTTAGGCAGGCGGTGAATATGAGAAGCCCTTGATCCTCTGACAATAAGTAAAGAGGAAATTGACGGAGTACACCTGCATTGGACAAAGAGGACAGGAAGCCACACTGCATTTATTGTACTACCCTAGGAGGCCATGCCGTAATAATGGGTTCTAACCAAAGGGATTACTAAGGTGACATGTACCCCTAACATAAGGTATGTGCAGTTGACGCCCAAGAACTAGATACAAAAGGCAATACCCAGGTATTAAGAACTCTCCTTGAACTCTCTATTCACTCACACAAAACACTAAGAGGATACTAATTTTGGCATTGAAGACTCCCTAGCCTCCTCCACAAAGGCCCCCATCTCGCAGTGTTTTCTTTGTGTTCGCATACCCAAAATCGAAAATCCAAGTTACTGAGAACCTAGCCCAAATGTTTGCAAAGCATGACGTTAACACTTATGCCTAAGCATTTTCATATGCAATATTATATCATAATAGAGTATTGAGTAGATACATATCATATAATCAAATAAAAATTTAGAACTTCATATTCACATTATTATGTAGTAGAGGAACATAGTACAAAAATTATTGTCATGTCTATAGAGTACAAAAATTGCTAATCATGTCTACACCAATCATGATAAAATATTACGTTTCAATGTTCAAATACAAAAACTAGTGCAGAAAATAATTGAAGTTGTTTTCATAACAAAATATACAGGTTTTTCACAAAATTAACATTGATCAGTTTTAGGCAAAGTCTAGCATAAGAGCTTTTGTAGTGTATTATCTAAGCCTCACTAGTAATATCCAACCTAATCCAGAAAATATCACCAACATATTAATAACTCAAACTAGTACTATAAGGACCCGATCCAAAATTATTAGGATATAATACGGATGATTTTAATTAGTCCAAAAACCTTAATTTTAAGGCCTGTTGAGGTTTAAGCAGATATTTTGTAGGGTATCAATTGGCCAATATTTTAGAATCCCAATGGAGGTTTAGTAGATAATTTTGAATGGTTATGAACTTTGAAATTTTTATGGTGGATTTGGAATTTTTATTGGGCATAATAATCGAGTTAAAGCCCATTTAATATTAGATCAAGTGGACCGCATTCAAATTGGTATTGTGCCGAAGATTTGTTTTAAAATCCCAAGATTATTTATCGGGTAAGTTGGACTTATTTTGAACTTAAGTCGAGATCCATTAGAATTTATTGAACACTTGGGCTGTGAAAATTGTAGGCAAGTCCTAGGATATAATTAGACCATTATATGAGCCGACCCATTTATTAGAGCCCAAATAAAGATACAACAGAAAATACTTTAAAAAAAAAATACACAAAAAATGAGTCAACCCATTTGTTTACTTTTTAATGAAAATGCTTTAAAAAATAAAAATAAAAAAATAATTTAACATGTGTACAAAGTGTTGGTGGCTGTAGCGTTGTCCCAAAAAAATGGCATGAACGTAGGGGAGGCAATATGTTACACGACCCATTAACCCAATACGAATATGACACGATAATAGAGGGTTAGAATTTAGTCTTAACGGGTTCGGGTTAAAACGGGTTGACCCGTTAAGACACGATTACTTAACGGGTTGATAACGGGTCAACCCGTTATGACACGTTAAGAAAGTTAAAATTACAATTAAACCCTTATACCTAAAAGTAAAATTGTTAGAATTTCAATTTCAATATTTTTATTATTTGGATTGTAATTTTGGACTTGTAGTTAGCTTTATAATTTTTATAAATATTGTGATTTTAAAATTTATATAAAATTATGCTAAATTTAATCAGGTCAAATTAGTTAATTTCAGGCCTATTCAACCCATTTATATAAACAGTTTGAAACTAGTCATATTGTATTATGTTAACATATTTCATAATATTCACTAATGGGTCAAAATGGATTAACACAACACGACCCGTTATGTTAATGGATCATGTTAAGATTTAAGATTTTGACACGATAAACTTAACGGGTCGGGTTAGGGTTGAGTTATAAAATATAATATACATGCTTTAATACGACACGAATACAACCCGTTAGTACGATTTGACACCCCTACATGAATGGGTGAAGGGGATAGAAGAGAAAAACAAAAAAGGAAAATGTGGGTGGCGAATGAAAGGTAAAAGAAAAGAGACGGGGAAAAGAAAGAAATTTCTTTGATAGAACGGTGTCTAGCACATTTTTCTTTTTGTCGAGGGACTAGGGCTCGGGCTTCTCAACACGGATTGGGCCTAAAAATCTGGGTAAGGACTGGTTGATCCTGTCCAATCTACGTCCGAGAACGCTTGAGTTTGGATCTTCAAGGGTAGAGAAGAAGGCTAACATGGAGTTCTTCTCAGACAATTAATATACGCATAACAACGTTTCAATGGTCGGTAGTGGAATTATTCATGGTATGGACGAGCGTTTCTAACTGCACAGGCCAAAGTCTAATCGTGTGAAAGAAACATATTGAAGTGAGCCGACAATAGTATAATATGGTAGTCCGAAAATGAGACACAGAGGTCGTTGCCAAGGGTTTGGCGTGGACCATATTTGTTTTATGTAGAACGGTATCCGTGTAAAGGGCTTCGTGGCCCAATATGAAATGAAACGAGCCCAAGTCCTAGTCTGCTTGAAAAAGCCTGCGGAACGTGGGTGTGAATTTTATTTATTTCTTTTGTTTTGTTTTTTCAAGCATTTGACAGGTGCATGTGAATATTGATAGAACTTAGAGCACTCTCAATAGATTTTTCGTTCTATCCTTTAAAATATATCATCAAAACTCATTTTTTATATGTTACGTACTAACTTTTATAATATATTATACATCAGTTTATCTATTTTTTCTTGATATCATTTAAATATTATACTTTTTAATTTTTTTCCTCCAATAGAAAATCAACAATAAGAGAGAAACTAATTTAAAATTAGGCATGTGCATGAAATGCAGTGGGTCAATCCATCCGCAAGAACCGACTTGAGCCCACTCGAGAAAAGTCGGGTTCTTCGGATCCACGTCATTAGCGGGTTGAACTAACTTATTATCGGTCGAAACTGATACCGAGCATTTTGATTCTTGAACCAAGGCAGAGCTCTTCCCCTCATTTCACAAACCCTAGCCACCAGTGTACCACTCTATTCGTCGTCACCGTTTGTCGTTACTATTGGGCATCGCCGTTCTTCGTTGCCGTCGTCTTCACCATTCGTGGTCGTTCAAGCAAGTGAGTCCCTCTATTTAACGTATTTCCCCCAAAACTGAAAACTGAAAATATGATTTTCTACTTGGTTTTGCTTCATGTGATTTATATTTGTGATTTTGTGCTGGGTTTTTATTCTTTGTGAAAATATGAACGATGCTTGTATTTCTCTTCAAGATGAGGGTGCGGGGTTTGGTTTGGTTGGAGTTATTGAAGTGGACGATGGTGCTTTGTTGGGTTCTGCAATTGGCTTTGGTTTTGAAGTTCTTTAATGGTGGATAGTAGGAAGGATAAGTGCTTGGGTACGTTAGTTTCTTAATTCAGATCTACATTTTCTTTTTCCAACTGATACCAACGATTTCTTTTTTTCTTTTAAGATCTGAATATATTTTTTTGACATCTTTTTTTTAGTTTGCTTTAATTTAATTTGCTTTTCTTTGGATTGGTTTCATTTCATCTATGTGTGTTGATTCCTTTTTTCAATCAAAGATAAGCCAGACTGTTAACTAGCTTGTGAATTTTGTCATAAACACCTAGATGTTAAGTGGAAGAGAAAGAAGTATAAGAAAATAAAATGGATTTGGTTTGGTTTGTATAATTTGGAATCGTTCTTTTTGTTAGATCTAGATATGTATCAAACCCACTTTAATATATGTAATATTGGCCTATGTTCGAAGTCCATTGTGGTGTTCAAACCCACATCCTTCTCTTCTAGGGTAGTATCAAGCTGTCCACTTAGCTCCCAATCACAATCATTCACAAGGACCAGAACACCAGGTCTCCTGAAAGAAAACAGTGACACTACATGTTTAAGAAGGATAGAACGATGCAAATCAAATTAGTCATCTTATGACTTAACAGAGAATAGAGGTTTGTTGGTGACAGTGCCCTATCTTTCTCCAGCTACTCCCCTTTCCACCTTTCTGTTCTTCTCCTTAGAAGTGTTGTTAATCACTAACCTAATTCATGATCACAATAGCATAAACTACGAGTGCAGTGTGCGCACACATTCAAATTCAGAAGAAGATTCAAACTTACACAGAATCTTCTTTCATGAACATTTCAGGCCTCTCCTTGATTAAATTGGTACGGACCCAACCGAGCAAATCTTTCATGATTAAATACAAGGACATAGAGAACATGTTGAGTCTTCTAACCACAGACATGAAAAAGCATATCTCATGTTTATGCTTTTCTGGAATCATTTTATAATTGTAGAGACTCAACTTTGATGCAATAGGCATAGGTCCCAACTTTGATGCAGAATCCCATACAGATCCAACCCAGATCCCAAAGTGAGGTTGATAATTGGCCCGTTGGAATCCCTAAAGAAGACTCCCTAAGCCCGAAATGAAAGCCATCATTAGAAAGAGGCCAGTCTGGGCCTAGGCAGACTTATACTTTCTCACTATATACACTACAAATATCATCAGTCCTCCAATTATTCCTCCAGTAAGAATCGCATCATCATGATGACAGGCCAATTAACAATCCTTTTTGACTGTGCATGAACTGATTTTTCTCCTAACAAAAATCGATTTTTTAAAAATAAAAAATAAAAAATTATCTAGACGTTTATACAATTCAGTGAAAAAGGGACGTACGTTGTCATTCCCTTTTACAATGAATAACCCATTTTGAAGTTTAGCAAAAAAAAAGTAATAATAATAATAATTAAAATACTTGCTTTCAATAAGGTTATTTTTTATACGTAGAGATGCTTAATTACAACATGATCTTGGGTATAAAACTTCAACTTAATATTTTCAAACTAAACGAGTGAGGCTTGAATAAATATTCTATGTGGTCAAATCCTACAACATAACTTATTTTAGTTATGGAATATACATACCTACAACCACACTGTTGATTGTCCATGGTTCATGATTTATTCATCATTTTCAATCTTACAAATTATAGTGCAGTGCATAAAGTAAAAAGTTTTATATTTGTGTGTGTGTGGCTAGATGCATCTATACATTACTAATATTTTGATTTTTGTATATAATTTTATATGTTAGTTCATATATAGATTGTTTTGAAAGTGACACCCATACAAATTTAAGAGATAATGAGACGGCTACTCATTTGGATAACCGATCACAAAAGGCATCAAATATTAACTTGTCTAGTGACACAAGTCTCCCTCCTCGTAAAAGGAAGGCAAATAAGTACCTCTCAGTAGTGTGGGATCATTTCACTAAAATATATGGATGCCCTTTAAATGACCCAAAAGTGGAATATAATTATTGTCACAAGATTTACTTTTGTCATCCCAAAAAACTTGGTACATCAAGTATGTTGCAGCATCTTGGTACTTGTAAGTAACATCCTCATAGAATTAGACTTACAGATCAACAGAATATGAGTCGTGATGGGCCTCTTGAGGGAGTTGGAGATAGTGATGTTAATAACTCGGCAAATGCACATAAGTTTGATTCGAAAAATGTACGAATGGCAATTGCTGAAATGATCATTTGTGATGAGCTTCCATTTAGGATAGTAGAAGCCTAGGGATTTAAGAAGGTATGTAGATCTCTTGAACCAAGGTTCCAAGTGCCATCTCGAACCACTGCAGTGAGAGACTGTATTAAACTATTTAAAATGGAGAATGAGAAGTTAAGGAAAATATTTAAGACGATTGGGCGGGTTAGTTTAACCACTGACACATGGGCATCGATTCAAAACTTAAATTATATGTGTCTTACTGTACATTTTATTGACTCTAACTGAAAACTACACAAAAGAATTCTAAACTTTTTTATGATCCCAAATCACAAAAGAGAAGCTATTGGAAAGTGTGTAGATTCTTGTCTACAAGATTGGGGTATTGACAAAATATTTATTGTTACAGTTGACAATGTTTCCTCAAATAATGTTGCCATTGAGTATTTGAGAAAGTTTGTAGGAGGTCATTTGTTTGAAGGAAAGTATATTCACATCAGGTGTTGTGCCCATATAATGAACCTCATTATGAATGATGGGCTAAAAGATTGTAATGATTCAATCACAAGGATGCGCAATGCATTTAGGTATGTTAGATCATCTACTGCAAGAATGGAGAAATTCAAAAAGTGTATAGAGAATGAAAAAATTAATTGTACAAAATTAGTATGTCTTGATGTTTCCATGAGATGGAATTCAACTTATCTAATGCAAGAAGTTGCAGAAATATATAAAAAAAACCTTTCTGCAATTGGAGAAGGATGATGATTCTTTTGTTCGTTATTGTCATAGTATGAACTTGGGCCCCCCTAACCCTAATGATGGAGAGAGAGTTAAAGTATTGATAAAGTTTTTGAAAATTTTCTATGATGCTACTGTGAGACTTTTTGGCTCTTTGTATGTCATATCTAATGTATATTTCCAAGAACTTTGTGGCATACAATCACATTTGTCAAAAATGAGTCAAAGTAATGATGTAGTGTTGAAATGTATGGCGGAAAATATAAAGATTAAGTATGACAAATATTGAGGATCAATTGAAAAGACTAATTTGATGATATTTATTGATGTTGTTCTTGATCCAAGATACAAATTTAGTCTTTTACATTTTTGGTTCAAAAAGATATATGGTGGTAATTTAGTCGAAGAAATGATTGCAATAGTGAAACACTTGATGATAGATATTTACTGGGAGTATAGTATTGTGTATGAGAGTTCAAGTGGGGTTTCCTATTCTAAGCCTCCTTCCTCAGTTGATCCTACTATGATTGATTCTGATTCTCAACAAAGTTTTTGGATTAAGTATGAGCAAGAAATTATTGAGTCTAATTTGATAAACAAATCAGAGATCGATCAATACTTGGAACATGGTTGTGAGACACAAGCTCCAAATTTTGATATTTTGGATTGGTGGAAGATCAATGAAGTAAAATATCCTATTTTGGCAAGAGTTGCATGGGATGTAATAGCCATTCCCGTTTCTGTAGTTTCTTCTAAGTCAGCCTTCAGTGCAGGGGGTCGTGTGTTTGACCCATTTCGTAGTTCACTATCTCCAAAAGCGGTCGAGACACTTGTTTGTACACAAAATTGGTTGAAGGATCCAATACCCATTGATCTTCGTGCCTCCTCGAATAATATTGAAAGCTTTGAGGCGGAATTGGGTAATGAATTTATTTCTTATTTACATATTTATTAAATTTTTTCATAATGTTTATATTTATATCATTTTAATAATCATCATGTGTTTTTTTAGAGTTTGGTCTAAAATCAAGCTTTGCTTATGGTGATGAGATTGAGGAGTAACTCAAGGCTTATAGTCTGCATGAATGGTATGATTTTTATTTTCACTTCTTTGTATATGATTTGCATGAATTAAAAATTTCTGATTTGATCTTCTCCAATGTTATGAAACTGCAGATTATAGAATTGAGATTGAGGAATCTTGTTGCTGCCTTCTCAACAAATTATGGAATTAGTTTTAATAGTTTGGTAGAGGTTAAAGCTATGAGGAATGACTTTGTACTAGAAAAAAATGTTTATTTTGTAGTTTTTCTCTTGATAGCTTTGTACTAGTGTTTTGCTCACTCCTTAGTAATGAAATGATATTGATTTGTATGGAAAAGAGACCAAACAGATAGAGTGGGTGCAGAAATGAACTCACCTACAAGAACCGATAGATAGATATATATATATATATAATAAAATAAAATAAAAAAAGATCCGTTCGTACAGACCCGCATGTACGGACGGGTCTGGTCGGGTTGGCGTGTTTTGGATAACTGGGTCGGGCTATGCACAGAACCAACTTGGACTCATGGGTTGCATGCCTATTTAAAATGTATACAATGATAAATAATTTTCTTTATATTTAGTGGATTCCTTTAACAAAATATAAAATAAAGAATGGAATACAAAATCCATTAGATGACACTTTAAAAAAAATTTGTTTATATTTTAAAAAAATTGTATTATAGAGCTTTCATTATGAATGCTATTCTTTCATCTTATCCATCAAAATACATCACTAAAATTCTTTTTTTTTTTTTACATACTAATTTTTATAATAAATTATACATCAGTTAATCTATTTTTTTCTATATTATTTAAATATTATACTTTTTAAGATTTTTTATTCATTTCAAATATTTTCTTTAATTATCAGTAATATTCTCACATCTTTTAATATTTACAATATTCTTTCATATACAATTTCATATCATTATGTTTTATTTTAAATCAAATTAAAATTGACATTGATTCAAAATATAATAAAAAAAAATTATGCAGTTTACTCAAAAAAAAAAAAAAAAAACCCTTTTTCTTGTTGCAAATTTATAGTTGGAAATTCGAGACCTAAAGTCCCTGGCTGGTGCAAGAGCTGATTTTTTTTTTTTTTTTTTTTTTTGCAGACTCTTTTTATTGCTCTCTGAGTGCTCAATGTCAGTCGCTAGCTCTATGAGCAAATCTAGCAACACAATTTTAAAGGAACAAGGCTGAAACGGAAATAAAGTTTATTTCTGCATTGAAAGAAACAGAGCAGAAGTTAAGAGAGAGAAATGAATAAAAATTTACACATTTGTAAACAGTATCTGTTAAATATAGAGGTGGTACTGTAGTTATAATAAAGATTAAATATATAATTTATTGGAAGATTATTTTCAGCTCTTTCTTTTAAATTTTACAAAAAAACACACTTTAAATTTTACAAGAACAATTAAGAGTCCTCGTTTAGAACGCCAAACTATTTCAGCTCTGCTCCTTTATGCAGAATCTGACAAAAAGGGATCAAATGTTTGGCAAACTCATTCAAACCAGCTCACTGATGCAAATCTGACAAAAGGGCTCTCTAATGTTGGGCACAGTCCCTCATTCGCGTGATAAACAGGCAACATCACTGCATCTGGCATCAAATGAAATCACTTTCACAGATTCGAATTCGAAAGCAAACAGAAAAAGAGGAACAACCAATCGACAAGAAAATAAAAGCAGAACGATAATAAAAGACTAAAAAGAAAGCTGTTTCAAAATTCACAGTGCAAAAACAGTGTTTCATGATCACTTTTTTGTTTTGTAACCCATCGATACATCATGTGCATCTGTTCCTCAAGTTTTGCTCATTGAAATTATCTGCGAAGACCCAAACGGAACAAAAAGGGGAAATATCGATGGGAAAGTAGAAAACAGATCCATCCTTTCTTACAAACTTCTGCTTTTACATACAAGAGAGGGCGGTGGTAAGAGGTTGTTTGCCCAACACAAAACAACACCCTCGAATAACCTAAGAACATCTGTTCCTTTATTTGGTTAACATTATCCGCCTACAATTTACATAGGGTTCTTTCATCAACAAACATATTTACATCAAAAGAAAAGTGGGATTTCCCTCTTTCCCTCTATGAGAATCTCAAAACTCATCTCACGCAATTAACCTTTGTGTTAAAACTCTGATTTTGCTGCTGCTGCTGCTGCTGCTGCTGCTGCTATGTACTGTGGATTTTAAGCTGTGGGGTTCTAAGCAAGAGCAGGGATGCTGCAATTTCGCCGATCCCTGTCGAGGCAATCGAACCCCTCAATCCTAACCGCCGGCTTGTCACCAAAATTGGACCGAACAATACCTCCTCCTTTCCTTGTGGCCGTGGCTGAGGAAGGCGACGGGGATGATGATAAACCCGATGGGATCGCAACCGGAGACAGCGGCGACGGTGGGATGAACTTTTCATCCCCGAATCGGGCGTCCTGAATCAATGGGTTAGCTACTCTGCTCGGCGGTGACCCGCTAAAAAATGGGGGCGACGAGGCTACATGTGGCGGAGCTTGTTCCACACCACAACCACCACCCTGAAACAAAATTCACTTTCATTTTCTTTTTGAGAAAGAGAGAGACAAAGAAAAGAAAGAAAGAAGACGAAGCATATATTTAGAATCTTACCTTTGATAGGATGATGTCCAAAAGATCAGTCCCTGCTTTCGAGTCACAGAGCTCCGCCTGGTGGCTGCAAAATCAAAACAAATACTCGGTATCGTAATGAAAATGATGTTCAGAAATAACTAAAATCTCTCGAGGCAGGGTGAGAATGTTGTTGGCAAAAGTTACCTGAGCTGCCATCGGAGGGATCTGGTGGGGTGGTGGTCGTTAATGGCGGTGGCACTGAAGAGACCGAAACGGCGAGGTTTGGGACAGATTACGTTTTCTCTTCGCTCTGCGATTGGGACCGAAATGGAGCTCCGGAATTCTTCACGGGCCGAGAAAGCGCTCTGTTGGATCGCACAGTGGTTCATCGTTTCCGTCAATTTCTGGTGCAAATTGCTCCAAGCAGATCTAGGAAAGAGGAGGATAACAAACATATATGATTATGAACAGCTCTACATCAAGATCAGGTCAAATATATATGTGTATAAACAAATCAAAGCAGAATAGATTATTTAAAGCAAATTGACAGCTGAATCGCCGGCACCGTCAACGAGAAAAACAAATTTGAAAAAAAAATCGAAGATCTCCATTTGTTTAAAATTTCACTTGAACCCCGGAAACGAAGAGAAAAATATCAAGCAGCAGAAACGATAATCCAGGATTTGCATATCATGTCACTGGATCTGCCTAAATCTCCCCAAATAAGCACAATAAAATAAAATAAAAAATAAAAAATCTAAAACCAAATCGATTTATAGGCAAAAAAAATATAAAACACAAAAAAGGACAATAGATCTGTAAGACCCAAACCATTTACAGAAAGAGCTCAAGAACATTAAGGAATTTTTAGACGGAAAAGTCTCAAAATTCAACAGATCAAATCACCAGAGAGAGAGAGAGCAATACCTTAATAAGAACTGTACAGCTCCTCGACAGGAGAGGAGAATTCTCACAAAAGCATTCAGAAATCAGTTATTTAACTTACCGAAAAGCAAGAAGAAAACAACAAAAAAGAGAAGAAGAAAACAGGGAGAGAAGAGGAAGAATGAGGCAAGGGTAGGGGGATGAGATGGAAGGAAGGGCCAAGGGGAGACATTGAAGAAGGAGTTAAGGGGGGCGTGATGATTTATAATACACAAAACATGGTTCTAAATATGTATTTTGTCAGCTAATTATTAGGTAGTCTACAGCAGAAAGAGGTGATATTCCCAATGCTCCACGCTCCAATAAATTAAATTAATCTCACATCTTCATATTTAGCCTTCTGCCTATTTCAAAACGCCTTTTTTAATAACAATAATTTCATTTTATCATATTTTATAATTATTTATTCAAAAATTTTATATATAATTATTTTTAATATATTTTACTAATGTGATTAGCTGTGACATTTTTTTTAATATAAAATAATTATTTTAATCAATTACATTAATAAAATATATAAAAAATATGTAAAATTAATTTTGTATAATAGAACTCAAAATATAAATATTAAAATTTAATTTACAAAAAAAAATTATAAAAATTTTGAATTCATGTATAATGGCACTTATAAATAACAAAAATTTAAGCCTGAGAAATAAAAAATAATTAAAAGAATTTAAAAGTAGTGTTTTTAGGGGGATCTGAATGGCATTCTGATATTTTGTTTTTTTGTGGGAAATATTATATTCGGGTAAAGTTGGTAAGGACCACACCACGGCACACATGCGTATTTAACTTTTAGTTGGTTCGGGGTTGGCTACATACACAGATCCACCGTCCACGCTCTTTGTTATTTATTGAATATTCGCATTTTTTTCAATTTTTATTTTTTCCTTTTGTTTTGTTCTTTAAAATGCTCCTTTTACATATTTTTTTATTTTCCTTTTCTTGGTACACTTTTCCGTTTCAGCCGGTGCCACAATCGTCCATCTTGCGAGTTGTCAAAGGGGATCGATCGTGTGTGATCTTATTATTTAAAAAATTGAATTGTTGTATAAAACAGGGTTTTACAAAAGTAGTTTTTAAAAATAAATTTATAATTTTACATAATTTTATATAATATGTTAAATTTATTTTTTAATAATAATAATTTTATAATTTAATATATTATATTAAAATAAATCAATTTATACTGTAAAATTAGTTTATGGTTAAAAATTTCATTCAAATTAAGTAGTTTAGAATTAATTAAGGGTTGGTTTAATTAGACAAAACCATCTAATCTCATTTCATTTTATATAATTATTATAATTTTTTTAAATTTTTATATTAAATATAATAAAAATTTTAACTTTTAAATAATAAAATAAAAATAATATTAAATAATTATATTATATTTAATTTTTAATAAAATATCTTATTTTATCTCATTTAAATTATATTATTAAAGGAGCCCTAAATTTAAGACCGGTGGCTCCTCCGTCCTCGTCCTGTCACGTTCACATGACAGATTCCATCGACCAAAGTTCTCGAGACTACCATCCTTAAACTAGAACCCTCCAACCCCCCGGCCCCAATTACCTCCTCCTCCTAGCGATTTGATTCCCCGCCATTTTTAATTTCGTTTTTCTGTTTTGGATTTCTGTTTTTAGTAATCCTTGTCCAATTTAAATTTTTGTATGTTCCCGTCAGCACGACATTTTAATGAGTATGTTATTTTATTTATGATTTACTGCATTTTCTATTTTTATAAGGTTAGGATATGAAGATTATTAAATTATGAGATATTCTTTTTTTGTAATGAAATAAATAAATATGGTAATGTTATATATAATTTGGGAGTCTGAAGTTTTTGCAAACTCTATTTGAAAAAGAAATTAAAATTATTATTAAAAATTAATTTTTCTTTTAAATTTTGAAATTATTAATTTTTTTTCTAAAGGAATATGGAAAGATAATATACTCTAATAAATATCTATAAATTAAGAAGATATTAGAATCTAGATATTTAATATTCTATGATAGATAGATATATCTATATATTTTTTTTTCTTAAACACCTAAGTGGACACGTAGTGCCTTTCCCTATCGTTCTTTTTTTGTGGCTCAGACACTCCATGATTGATGCACTTTATACTTATCGGACTATTTATGGTGGAGTTGATTATTTTAAGGTTTGTTAGGTGTAAGTAAAATTAAGTATTAATTTATATATTAATATTAATTTTTTTTATTTAAAATTTAAATTAATATTATTTTTAATAAAATTTATTTTTTAATTAATCATAATAAATTAATATACATATTAATGTGCAGTTGTGCTTATAACTAAATTTTTCCTTTTCATAATAACGTTAGATTTTCCAAAGATGAACAAGCTATGTAAATTTTTTTTCTAATGTTTGAGCATTGAGTAACGCTACAAATGAAACTTTTATGAGTTTATTTCGCATTAATTCCACTATATAACAGTAATATTTTTATCCCAATTGAATTTTTTTTATATTTAAAATAAGGGAAAAGTTGATGAATTACGTCACATCATCGAGATGGAAGTAAAGATGAGACTATAATTTGTAAAAATTTTCTTGAGATTTAAAGTTTGAGAAATGTTGATTTTGAGTGGGGACCATGAACCATGTTATATTTGAATTATTGATCGTGCAGTTTGATAATATTTTTTTTAAGAAATAATATTTTTAAATTTAAAATATATAAGTTTTACGTACTTTTTTTTAAACTAGTAGTAGGACAACATCCAATAGACGTTCGTACAGTATATAGAAATATTATTTTTATTAAGAAAGTTTTTTTAATTAATAATGTAATGCTTTCAGAAAAAAAAATATAATTTCTAATATCAAATAGTCAGATAGACTTAAATCGGTTTTAAAATATTTAAAATTAAAATTTTATTATTTACTACTGCATATGTTCTTGTGTACGGCTAGAAATAACAAATATGTGAAAAAAAAAGAACCTTGAACCAAAATTGTGTAATACAAGAGACAAACCGTTAACAGTAAAATAACGTGTTTTCTTAGTTTAATAAAGCGATTATTTGTAAAAAGTTATATAATTTTTATAAAGAAATAAAATACTAAGGTGTTTATAAGATATTATTATTTGATTTTAATGTTTCATAATGAATTTAAATTGATAAATAAATAATATTTTATTGAAATAATTGTATTCATAAATGTAATTGGTAAATAGATTTAAACTTAATTATTTTACATTTCTCTTTATTTATATAAAGAATTAATAGAAATTTTAAATCACATATATAAATTTATATAGAATATATATTTATATATCTAATATACCTCCTAATAAATGATCATCAATGCATGGGTTCTAGAATCGATGCATACTGCATGAATTTTGATAACTATGAATTTATTCATAAGTGATTGGGAAGAGAGATATTACAAAAATAAGAAATTTTAAGAAGAGAGAGAGAGAGCCACTTTAATTTATTCATGGAATTAACGGCTTTAATTTTAACGGTAAAACAACAAAAACTGTTAAACCAATAAAATTCCGTTAGATAGCCACTTTATATATATAAAGAAAATGTAGTTAAATATGGAATTATTTGAGGAAAAATTATTTTTTAATAATAGATTTTATTATATTTTAAAGAGAGCATAACTTACCCATCTTAACACTGTATTTAATGCCATTGCCCAATACAATACCATTGCTCAAGATATTTTCTATTTAATTAACTTTTTGGTCCTTCCGTGCTTATACGAACAATAATTTTGTTGTGGTTCGTGTAATGACCATTCTGCCTGCAAATCAATTTACATTTTTTCGGTGTATGCACAATGAGAGATTTTATTGTTAGTTGTTTCCTTTTGTAGGCCTGCAACTTAACCAATCCAATTTGGGTTTAAACCAGACCCGACCTGATGGATAGGACAACAAAAAAAGTTCCGACCTGAGTCGGGTCAACTCATTTCTTTTAATAACAGCTAAGTTAAATTATAATTCTGCGCTTTTGTTGGAAATTATATCTCTGTGATATGCTTGGGAGTAGGACTGTTCATCCGGGTTTCAACCCGGAAATCCGGGTACACCCGGACCGGAACCTGGGTCCCAAATCTGGGCCGGAACCCAACCCGGGTTAAACCGAATCAGATCCGGTCCGAAACCCGGATGTATCCGGGTTTTGAAAAACCTGGATTCCGGTTTCCGAGTTCAACCCGGTTTTTTTTTTTTTAAATACAAAAACCTATATTTACCTGTATTATTAAATTTCTTTTAAAAGCATTTTATTTTTATCTTAAAGCCTATGTTCTATTACAAATTTTTCAAGAAGAAATGGTTAAAAAGCATATTCTTTTATATATAAAACTGATTATTATTTTTAACTAAATGCATCTGAAAAAAATAAATTTAATTTTGATCATGTAACTGCATGCAAAAAAATAAAAATGCAATCACTACATATTATATTATTTGTTATTTATACATTACATTACAAAACACAATTACAATATATGAAATTACATATAAAAAATGGATTACATTCAGTCACCAATATATATTACATAATATGTCTGCTTCATGTAATCAATGCATTCTTCCAGCCATTGTTGGTCCAAGCTTCTATGCAAGATGTATTCAATAATGTTCTTGGGCTGCTATATCATAGTTTCCTGTAAAAGATGCAATCATAATAAGCAAAAAATAGATTAAAATAAACTGCACATTTATAACCAACTAGTAATTGGGCATTAAAATAAACTTGAACTATGAAATCATATTACCCAAAAGAAACAAAAAATGAAGATGAAGATGAAGTTGAAAATTTGATTATGTTTTCCATGATATTGACACTTCTCTCAAGCAAATGATGAACATCACCTTCTGATACACACATAAATGCCCACTTACCTAATCCTAATTACAAGCTATAAGTTCAATCAAAATATAGATGTTACTTGAGGCCCTCAATCTGCATAAAATTTATATACATGTGTGTAACAATGTATGGATAAGAGTCAAAATATGTTTTTATAGGAATCGTGGAACTAGGATATTAGTTCTAATTGCATATTAGTAAAGCAACAAGCAACAAGCCAAAATTGCATATTAGTAGGATAGAAGCCAATTGCATATTAGTAAAGCAACAAGCAAGGCATATTAGAAGGGATCTTGGAACTGAACACTGGGCTCTCTCTCCCTCAAAGCCAGAATTGCAACTCCAGTAAAAAGAAAAAACAAATGGATTTGTATACTCTCATTATAGCATTTCACACCTCATCCCATCCCTTTACCCAAGGTAACCTCTTATTACGGTATTTTTTTTCTTGGGAAGCCCGAACTACCCTTAGACTAAACAATTGCAGTCTATGAAAGACCAAGGAACACTGACAATGTGGCACAAGGAATGTGCATCTTTTTTTATAAGTAAAAAGTATAAGGAGCATGCATCTTTTTTTTAGAAGTAAAAAGTACAACGAGCATGCATCTTGGATGCAAAATCTGTGACGCCCCCAAATTCCGCTTGGGATTGAACGGACATTTGAAGCGTCGAGACATGCAACACAAGGTTACCTGCCCCCGTTCATGACATATAAGATGCAATGTTCCTAACATGCATCTAGCATTATGCAATATTCGCAGCGGATAATTTTTTTCTTTAGCAATACTATGCACCAAACTAAAAATATCCCAAATACTTGAAACATATTTCATACATAAAGGCATACTAAATAGCCGTGATCACTACACTAGTCCAAAATGGTTGTGATCAAAAGAATACTTGAGATACAACTCCAAAAGTACAAGCATTAACCTAAGTTAAATACTATACCATCATCAACATCGCACCGTAGCCTAGATGACCGTATTCAGATGGTCAGATTCCAATTCTTCTTTGGGTCCTGTAACAAGATCTACCATTCGGGGGGAATGGTAGTTGGGACTACCACAGTGAGATTTGATTACAAATCTCAGTAAGTTAACATAAAACTCACACACAGGTTAAAGATGCATGCATGGCAGTAAAAGCATAAATGCATAAGTAAAGTCGTACATAAGCATAGCATAACTTGACATATAACATGACATAACCAGAACTTAAACGTGAACTGAACTTGACTTAACATGACATGAACTTGAGTTTAAAACATAACATGGACTTGAAATGTAGCATGAACGTAAACATGCATAACATAAATATGAACTTGAAAATAACATAAACTTGAACATATCATGACATAAACGTGAACTTGAGACATACTGTAAACGTGAACTTAACATGATGTGAACATGAACTTGGAACATAACTTGATCATGAACATAACATGTACGTGTACATAACAAAACATGAACTTGATCTGAAACTTGACTTATCATGCACTTGATCTGAAACTTGACTTAATACGTACTCCACAGTTGTTGTGGCCCCACGTATTCTACGTGTCACAATTGCTGTGTCTCACGTAGTGTATGCTCCACAGTTGTTGTGGCCCCATACTTCATGCTCCACAGTTGTTGTGGCCCCATGAATACACGTAACATAAAATATAATACGTACTCCACAGTTGTTGTGGCCCCACGTATACACGTAACATAAAATATAATACGTACTCCACAGTTGTTGTGGCCCCACGTATACACGTAACATAAAATATAATACGTACTCCACAGTTGTTGTGGCCCCACGTATACACGTAACATAAAATATAATACGTACTCCACAGTTGTTGTGGCCCCACGTATACACGTAACATAAAATATAATACGTACTCCACAGTTGTTGTGGCCCCACGTATACACGTAACATAAAATATAATACGTACTCCACAGTTGTTGTGGCCCCACGTATACACGTAACATAAAATATAATACGTACTCCACAGTTGTTGTGGCCCCACGTATACACGTAACATAAAATATAATACGTACTCCACAGTTGTTGTGGCCCCACGTATACACGTAACATAAAATATAATACGTACTCCACAGTTGTTGTGGCCCCACGTATACACGTAACATAAAAAATAATACGTACTCCACAGTTGTTGTGGCCCCACGTATACACGTAACATAAAAATATAATACGTACTCCACAGTTGTTGTGGCCCCACGTATATACGTAACATTAAATATAATACGTACTCCACAGTTGTTGTGGCCCCACGTATTCACGTAACATAAAATATAATACGTACTCCACAGTTGTTGTGGCCCCACGTATTATACGTAACATAACATGTCTTATCTTTCTTAATGCATGAGATATTAATTAATATCATATACTTTTCTAACATGGCGTATACTTGTAAATGGCACAATATGATTTAATCATAACATTTCATGGCATACTTAACATGGCATACTTATAACATACATCATTGTATGACAGAAAAGATTATGTAACAGATAATTATTCATGAGAGATTAAATCATACGTAGCAGATAAACATGTAATGACATAGCATGACATGGCATATACGATAACATACATACATAAATTGTAGTTCTCTTACCCATCACACATACACAATAAACTGATAGTAAGTTAGAGGCTAACTTACCTCGATCGTCGCGTTCTATGAGAATAGAGCGCGAGACACGAGGAACTGCACAACAGCTGGAAGAGGAACACTCAAGTCCTTAAGATTTTCACTTCTGAACTCAATTGCCATATTGTAAGCACTTGCAACACCACGGCCAACTTGAGGTTTCACTATACTCGGAAGAGATAAATTGACTTCAGAAAGCCTTTGCACTAAAACAAGTTCATTAAAATTATCAATAACAACCAAACAAACAACTCATTTCTCAATCCATATACTCTTAGCCATAGTCAACCACAAGATGACACCAGTCATCCCGGACTATAATCCATATCATCACTGCTTCGGGACACTGTCATACAGTTTCCCAACATTACACCATACGCTCCACACTTCTCTGCTACGCCATCCAACCCTTCGTGACACGCCATCCGGTGTATCACGACTTAGTACAGAGTACACTCACGTGAACTCTCTTCCATTCACACTACAAAACCCATCACTGCGATACACGTCTCACGGTGCATCGCTACGCGACACGGAGTACGCGCTACGCGTACTTCCTTCGCTACAACACTCATCAACACGATGCACATCACACGATGCATCGCCATACCACACGGAGTACACTACATGCGTACTCCCTTCCTTCTACGACCCACATCACTACAGCGCACGTCGCGCGGCGCGTCGCTGCATTACACAGAATACGCTACACGCGTATTCTCTTCACACAACCCGCCGTATCACATCTACGGCATCCATCTCACGCCTATACTTCACAGCACAGTCCACAAAACTACAAAATCAAGCCTAACACTTCACAACCACACTTCGTTTCACAACTACGCAGCGAACTCCACAAACACTAACTACACAGTCTACAGCCAACCAAATCAACTATGTTAAACATAAATAACTAAAGATAGAGGGTTATACCATCGACGGGATAACCCGTGCGTCGCTCGCTGCTCGTCACGAACATGCGTCGGAGGAGCATACGTGGCGGTACGGTGTCTGTCCACCACATAAAGTGGTAGTTTGGGCTTGAGAAAGGCTAGGCGTGGTCTTGGAAGACTCACGGTCGCCTTGTGATGGTCAAAGGTGGCGGAGCACGGCGGCATCACGCCGTGAACAGTAACTCCGAACGGTGAGCGGAGGAGACGCGAGGTAGCGAAAAGCCATAGAACTTCATGGAAAGCTAGGGAAAGGTAGAGGAACATGTGGTGGAGCTGTGGTGGCGAGGTGGTGGTCGGACGGTGGCTAACGGCGGCAGATCGGCCGTTTGAAACCATTTTTGGCCTTGGAGAGTGCGGGAGAGTGTGAGCTCTACGAAGCTCCGTTGGCCATGAAATTTCTTGGAGAGGTTCATGAGGATGAGAGGAACAAAATGGTGGTGGTGAAACACCACGGGTGGCCGTGTACGGTGGCGCACGGTGGTGCAACCGAACGGGTGTTTTGAGAAACCCATATGAGAAAAAGTGAGAGTTTGGGAAAAAGAAAGACATGAGGAGGAAGCCCTTGATGTGGTGAATCCAATGGTGGTGCTTGGTGGCTGATTTGGCCGTGTATGATGGTCCAAAATGGTGAAAAGCCTTAAAAACCCATTTGTTTGGAGGTGAGAGTGGTGGCTAACGGTGGCTCGGATGGAGGTGAAACTTGAAGGGGATGTTCACCGGTGAGAGGGGAAGAAATCTGGGTGGGTGGTGTAGTCCATGCCGCCGGCGAGCGGCGGTTCTGGGCGGAGAAAGAAATCAGCAACAGGGGAGAAAACAGGGCAGGGGCAGCAACTTCCGGGGGCTCGTGGCGGCTAACAGCTGGTCCGATGGCTCTGAAAATTGGAGGGTATGAACTATGATGGAAGGGGAAGAGAATGGCGGGGGTGGTGTACGACACCTTCACCGGACGGCGGAGAAACGACCGGCCGAATGGGCGGCGACGGTAAGGAGGAAAACAGGGCAGGGCAGCAACTTCCGGGGGCTCTTGGCGGCTAACGGCTGGTCCGATGGCTCTGAAAATTGGTGGGGATGAACTTTGGTGGGATGGGAAGAGAATGGCGGGGGTGGTGTACGACACCTCCATCGGACGGCGGAGAAACGGGCGGCGATGGTAAGAAGAAATGGGGAAGGGAAGAGCATGGGGAGAGAGAGAAAGAGAGGAAAGAGAGAGAAGAAAAAGGAAAAAAGAAAAAGTGAAGGGAAAAGGGTAGGGGCTTAGGTAATTAACTTCAATATTACGTTTCGGGATCCTCAAATAAACCAACGATGAGTTAAAACACTGATTTGAAAACGCGTAAGTGTTTTATTTTAAATAAAACACTACGAGTAATTAAGGTAGAATATCATTTTATAAACTAAAGTTTATAAAATAATATTTCCTCATCATTATTTAAAATGATAAAGTACCGTTAATTAATCGAAGATGATAAAATCATTTAAATTAAATAAGAGTTTTCAATAAAAAAAATAAACCTCTTAATATCTTAAAACAACTAAAATATTTAATCTAAGTAATTATCCACAATTATAATATTTTTAGAGCTCATTAAATTATTATAATTGTGCTACTTTTAAAAAAAACAAACTTATCTAATACTTTGAAATTCGGTGGATAAGATCCGGAATACGCCATCGAGGTACAACGCTTAGGATAAATCTGTTCATGATTTTACAGTTGTCGATGAAGAACAAAGTAACGTGATTTACGGAAAAAGATAATTATGCATGTGATTTCGGGTGAGGGTAGAGACGAGAGAGATAGTGACTGCTGTCGGGAAAGAATCCAAAATTGATTGCCATGCTGTCAAAATGTGCGAAAAAGAAAGAGAAGGGTGAGGAGATAAGACTAAATTTTAGCGGGCTGTTACAAAATCTATGCACATAATTAGCACCTAGTAGTAGCCCAGATAAATCTTCCCAGCGTGTTAATCTCTTTTAAAGGGAATAGATTTGCATAAGGGGATAATATCACCATAAGTGGCAATTTGGAGATTTCAGATTATACATCACCCTATAAGCAGCTGGATAATTCAAGCATAATGGTCAAACCAAGTCCCGGAAGAAAGCATGTTGGTAAGGACATTTCATCAAGGGCTCATTTATGTTTAACATAGATACTTTACAATATAGCCAACAATCCAGCCTACAACATGAAACTACTGTCGCAAAATTGACAATGTCCACTTTACGAAGAACAGAAAATTAACAAGATTATATCATTGAAATCAGATAGGGTGCATGAAGCATGTATAGATGACAGTGACCATTGAGATTCAGTATTCAAATTGCTTATAAGAGGGAAACACTCACAGTCAGTATCGTTTTTCCAGTATTGTCAAGTTTCAGTGCTGGTCCTTTTATGTCATTTTCTATAAAAAAAAGTGTTTTCCCTTAACAGCTTCTGCCATTGCAATATCTCTTAGTTCCTGCATGTTTCAGCAGTTCAAAAAATTAGAAGAACATAAACCAAATCAATGATATTTGAAAAAAAAAAGACTCGAGAAACAGAAGTAATGATTTTCCTCTTGAAGAAAGGATTTATATAATTATCAGCAGGATGAGCGGTCCTAACTCATATCACTACCCGTTCCCAACTGCTAATTACAGGAAAAAAAAACATAAACATAAACACCCAAACAACGGATGAGGAGGAAAAAAAAAACATAAACACCCAAATCAAAAACTAACAAATCACACCCAAAAACAGAAACCACACCAAAAAAACCCACTAAACAAACCACACCATAAACTAAAGTACACCAAAAAAACCCACTAAACAAACCGCACCAAAAAAACCCACTAAACAAATCAAAAACTAACCTAGAAATGGATGACGGTGACGGTGACGGTGACGAAGGGTTTTTGGGGTAATCGGATTCGTTGAGAGAGAGAGAGAGAGAGAGAGAGAGAGAGAGAATCAGATTTTGGGGGGGGGGGCGCGGCGGGGGGGAAAGGAGATATTATTAACCCAGGCCAAAACGACGCCGTTTTGGCCCTGGGTTTAGGTTAAAAAAAAAACCCGAGTACCGGGTTTTAAATCCGGTACTGGGCCTGGGAACACCCGGGTTTTAAAAACCGGTCACCGGACCGGGTTTTTTCCAGGCCGGTGACCGTAACCGGAACCCAGTTATCCGGGTTCCAGACCGGGCCGGAAAAAAAAATCCGGCCCGTTTGCCCAGCCCTACTTGAGAGGAAGGGAAAAAAAAATGGATCTTGAAATATGTAGGTTTACTGTTACACCTAGCTCTGGAGGTAGACCAATACTAGGGAGCAAATGATCAATACCCATGCCATCTAGCTTACATGCATATGCATATGTGGCATCCAAATAACAATAGTTAATCAACTAAAACTTGATCTCTCTTTCTCATCCGATGACCTTTCTGCGTTTTCCCTCCTCACTCCTCTTCCCTTCTCCCACGTTGTGTGTGACTTTTCTACATAGGCCTACCCCTTGGTGTAGCTTTCTCCTTTTGTAGATGAAATCTCCCTTTTTCCTCCTAATTACATAATTGATTTGAAGTGATTTTTTTAGGCAATGACATTTGTCTCATGGAGATCCATTATATCTATTATAACAAAAATTTTTATTTGATTTTAGTTATTTCCTACAAAATAATTATTTTATACTAAAATGCGTCCATATTTGTCATAAATAATTATTTTTGTCGTAAATAACATGTCATAGATGCTATTTTTATTGTAGTTAGATATGACGATCAAAACAATAGAAAAATGGGGGCAATTTCTTTATGGAGAATTTAGAATTTAGGTATTGGGGCTTTTAATTTTTTAAAATATGCATATTGGGGAGGAATTGGATGATTTCTTGCCTTTAGTGTTGATGATTTAGTTATGATTATTTTTCTATTTTTATCTTCAAATATTGTTAATGAGTCCAGATTTGGACTCCTGGTTCATCTGGACTGGATTGGTTCGTCTGCCCTATCCAGTCCAAATGGAGACCATGGCCCAAACCTTATTTTTGGTCTAAAAGTTGGCCCAGAACCTCTTTCTAAACCATTTTGACTAGGGTTGTATATAATTCGGTTTGGATTGGCAAAATTAACCAGACTGAAATTTTCGATCCGAACTGGACCGTATCGAATTATGGATTGGTCGATTTCAGTTCCAAAATATGTGGACTGATGGAATTCAATCTGGTTTTGGGGTCACAAATTTTGGACCGGACTAGATTGAACTCTATATATATTTTTAAAAAATATTTTTTATATAAAAAATAATATATAAAAAATATGTTATAAATAATGTGATAATTTATACTATTAATTAATAATATATGCTATCAATTAATAATAAATTAAAAATCATGTAATAATTTATGTCATTATATGTAAATAGTTAATACATCTTACATTCATACATACTCTACTATTTATACTTTATTAAAGTAATTAGGTAATTTTTGTAAGATACCAAAATTGCAAGCAAGCATTAACTAATTAGCTTAGAAAAACAAAGGCAGTAACTTATTAATTACAAATATGCTATCAATTGATTAAGGTATTGTATCAATTAACTAACCTATGATCTATGACCATTAACTAATTACTAACATCTACATATATATGCTATCAATTAATAATATATCATAAATCATGTAATAATTTATGTCATATACGTAAATAGTTAATACATCATATATTTATACATGCTCTACTATTTACAATCAATTAAAGTAATTAAGTGTAACCATGATTTATGATATTTGCAACCATGAATTGTGCAACTGTCATGTAATTGTTTTGAAAAATTAAATAAAACATAGGACCCATATAAAAAAATTAATTTTTTAATTGTAGACTCCACTCTTTTTCAAAGCGATTACGTGGTGTTTACACACTTCACGGTTGTATATAAAATTACTCTTAATATACTAAGTTTATAGCAAGCATTAACCATAAAAGCATGTATGGTCAATGAGTCACTCACAATTATTTTATTAGTCATATGTAAAATGTTAAAATTTTAATATACCCATTATACATTACTATCACAATACATTTACATACTCTAAGTTAGTAACAAATTAGTAATTAACATCATAAATATAATTATAATATTTTATTTTTTTAATGAGTTAATTTCAGAAATTATAATCTACATTAAATAGTTTACTTAGTTTTCATTTTAAACAGTATAATAATACATTGATACTAAATATATATAGTTATAAACTTATAATGATTTAGTTATTAGAAATTTACGATTAGTATAACTATATAACAGTATTTGTATTAGACTATTAGTAATTTAGTATAGTTATATTATATTAGTAATATTAGTTATGTTGAATCAATCAGTTAGTATAACTATTTTCTACATTATTAGTATTAATAATATTAGTATTAGTTATAGCCATATAGCCTCTATTAGACTTAAGAGTCTTAGACTATATAATAGACTAATAATATTAGTACAACTATATAAGTATACTGTATAACTTTATATTAATATTAATTATAGTGAAAATTATAACCATATAATAGTATTAATAGCAAACTAATAGTATAGCTATATATTAGTATTAGTTATACTGTTATAGTGATTTAGTATATTATAATTTATACTATAACTCTTATATTATGTTAATATATTAATATATAGTAGTGCTATATATTATAGTTATATATTAAAGAATATAATAATACATTCATACTAAATATATATAGTTATACTTATAGTGATTTAGCTATAACTATATTAGTATTAGTATTACTTATAGTATTTAATATAACTATATAGTCTATATTAGTATAAGTATAACTATAGTATATTATAATATTAGACTATTAGTATTAGTATAAATATTAGTTTTAGTATATAATTATAAATATTAGTATTAGTTAAAAATTATATAATTAATTTATAAAATTATTTATATAAATTATATTTTATTTATTTATTTTTCATTCAGTCCGGTCTGGTTTGGAAAACCCCTGGACCGAGATCGAACTTATTCGGTCCTCCCAAAATTGGACCGGACCGGACCGGATTCAATTCGGTCAGGTCCAGTCGGTTTAGCTGGTCCAGACCGGCCGAATCTCACCCCTAAACATAGTACACGTGGCATCAACATATATATATATATATAAATATATATAAATCAACAAACATCAATTATGACTAATCAATTTAGTTATTAAAAAATACCATTTTCAAATATAGGAGAAATACATAGCAAATTCCCTAATAAAGCCCTTCTCCAATAACTCCTACAGGCGATCCTTAAGCTCTTTGAGCTCTACAAGTGCCATTCGGTAGGGTGTTTTGGAGATTGGTGCCGTTCCTGGTATAAGACCTCTCGAAAACTCAATCTCTCTATCTGAAGGTAAACTAGGTAGCTCATCTAGAAAGATATCAGGGAACTCTCTCACTACCTCAATATCCAGAAGCTCTAGCTCATGTGATTGAGACATAACCAAATTAGCCAAGAATCCCACATAACCCTTCTTCAACATCTCCATGGCCTATAGCGCGAAAACCAACTTGAGCTTAGGGCGCTTACCCACTACACAGAAGCGGAACTCTATCTCACTCGGTGGTCTAAAGACCACTCTCTTCTTGAAGCATTCCATGCGAGCGTGGTGCTTAGATAGCCAGTCCATGCCCAAAAGGGCATTAAACTCCCCCATATCGAATATGATTAAATAGGCAAGGAGGTGCTGACCTTGCATCCCTTCAATAAGGAACTACAATTTACGGAGTCTCTGAGTGGGGTAGAAATGAACACCACACACTCTAAGGACTCGAGGGTCCACTCACTTAAACATGCTACTTATGGGATATAAAGAGTGTGTAACAATAGAATCGCCTAATACTAATGCACGATGGGGAAATAGGGGGAAGAACCGGTCAGTGAAAGCTTATTTAAATGTCACCTACGAAATTGGAGTCACCTCGCTTAACTCTTGCAAAATAAGCCCGTGAGTAGACTTCTAACACCTGTTTGCCAAGTCAAATAAGTTGTAAGCAGCGAATTCCACCTTCTCTTGTTTCGCACGTGAGACAACGCGGAAGATCTTCTCTAGCCGCTTGATCTAGTTGTTAGCATCTACTTCGCTACAGTTGCCATCAAACATCGGAGGGTGCTGTCTACCGAATAGTTCGAAGGTGATTAAATGTTGGGTTCGCCTTTGTCTCAGTGTGTCCACTAGTAACTATTCTTACCAGTCATGCAGCTACATTGGTGAGATCCCCCGTAACTATCAGAACCTCCTACTGACTCTCTACACTAGGGGAACAGGGTCACCCCCCCAGCATCTGTCTTTCTTAGTATTGCCAAGAGGTGCCGTAGTAAAACATGTATAACATTAACAATGGCAATGGACACATATGAAACAATTTTGCATGACTTACAATCATTTTAGCATAATTCATGATACATAATAAGAAAATACCTTTTAAACTTGCTACGAAGCTTGGTATACTTTAGAGAGAGGGCTTCAGCTTAGTTCATCCCAAACGTCTACAGGACCTTCTAACCTTTGCTTTGATACGAACCCTGTAACAACCCCGCCCTGGGAAGGGTGGAATTGCTATGTGCATACTTGTTCCTCTTCATTCTATTTCTTTTCTATTATTTATTTATTTAGTTTTTTAGTAATATGTGATTAGCATGAACATGACACACGTGTACTCTAAATTTCTAATTTAAAAAAGGGAACACCTGATAAACATTCTATTCAAACATTCATTTATAAGAGGCTCTTAGAGTCCATCATATGTTCATAAAAACATAACTATTCTAGTTAAGAAAGGACTCCATCTCTACCATACATACAATAAGGTTTAAGTCAATGTATTAGGGTTTACCATCACCCTACCATAACGGTTACACCATACCAAAAGATAAATGGTTAAAGTCAAACTCGATAGAAAGTCCCGACAAGGGACCCATCCCAACATAAAAATAACATCCATAAACATAACCCATCATTCATGTAAGGTCGAACCAACATGAAATATACTAAACGTCTGCCTCTCCCTTTGCAGTAATGCCCTGCTCCCCAACCTTTTTGTCATTACCTGGACGTCTAAAACATAAACACATAGTGAGTCTAATACTCAATAAGCATTACACCATGCCTTTAACATACTTATCATCTATTCTTTTACTTTTGAAAACATGCATACATAAACATTTGCTACTTTGACAATGTTTTCATGAATAAACAGTTTAAGAATTAAATTATACTTTCATGCATAAATATTTAAACAATATTTTCATGCACCGCGGGTTAGGAATCCCTTTCCGTTGGGGTGCAGCACTAGGTGCACCGCCAGTACTACTTACCAAGCATTGAAATCTGCCCAGCCATTTGGTACCATCATTCATTTATCAGTCATGACTATTACGTAGTTTCATATATTAAAATCTTCATTTCCTTTTAGTCATTCCTTTCTTTCATTTAGTCCTTTACTTTTCAGTCATTTTCCTTTAACAGTTCATTCATGAAAAAACATCATTTAAAAGAATGAGCTTAAACATAATTTTTCATGTAGTTATGTATTTTCACACCTTAACATTCTTTTCATTTCTTTTCTTTCTTTGCAGTCAAACATTTTTATTATCTTTTCTTGGTCCAATGCATATGCATTTATTTTGAAAAAAGAGCATTTCATGTCATACTACGTATAAGTAAGACATTAATACTTTGTGAGAGCATGTATGAAAATCTCATGACTAGCATCTACGTGCATGCATTGCCTTATACACATACAAACAATTATAATCGATAGGGTGCTTAATAGGGGCTACCAAGAAAGGCTTGTACATAGTATATACATTTACAATTTCTTTACAAGAACATTTGAAGAAAAAGAGAGACATTCTTTCATAAGAGAACTTTGTGTAAAAGCATAGTCATAGCTACTTACCTCTATGCTCCTCGATACTTCCAATCGTCCATATGAGTCATATTCCAATAAATAATAAATGTGTTAATACTGATCCAATATCCTTTAGGCCTCCCTTTAAATGAGAAAGCTGTAATATTGCAATCTAACATCCTTTCTACCCTTAACGTTATCTTAATTAACTAACCTCTCGTCTAACCTTTACAAGAGTAACATAATTAATACTAGAGCATGTTATAGTCTAATCGTACAAGCAATATTTAATAGTTTAGATAACATCTCCCATTAGAATTAAACATAGCATAAAGTATAGCAAAATTACCCATTAAACAAATTGTGAAACCTTTAAACACTTAAACTTATGCTTTACCCATTTAATACCTTTTAAAAGCAAGGTATAAAATTATAAAACCCAAGCAAAACCTCTAAATAAATCTCAACATAGTACACATGGCATCAACATATATATATATATATATATATATATTTTAGTAGACTAGATTGACTAGTAATTATTAGTCATAAAATTAATTTTTATTCATGTAACTTTTTTTTAATCTAGTTTTAAAATTTATTTTACTTATAATTTTATGGGCTGAAAATGACCTAGAAGCTTTTTTGGATTAAAAGAAAAGCTTGTGGGCCATTTTAGGTCCATTTCAATCTAGAAACTGCTTCTGGGCCCAATAGAGATTTGCGGGGAGGGGGGGGGGGACGGATTGCCCCCCTAATCTCCACACACCGTTATGCAGGAAGGGGTACCCCACCCCCGCACATCGGGGGCGGGGGATAGGGAGGGAATTCCCCATCCGCCCTATGCGGGTGCAGGGAGCCGGGAGAGGTCAATCCTGCACCGTATGGTACGGGTAGCATCCATAATAATTACAGTTAAGGGCTTTAAGAGAAAATACTATAAGGCCTTAAAAATCATATACTTAATTTATTTTTATAACCCACATAAAATAAAAACACATCCATCTTAAAATAAAATAATAAAATAATAAGATAATAAAAAAAATCTTTATCTTAAAATATTAAATTTAAAGAATTAATAAAAAAATAAAATGACGTAAGGACTTACATAGTAAGACTCGAGTATTAAAGGTTTATAATTCATTCTTTGTGTTGCAGGCCATGTAACAACCATTTGAACAATTGACTTTGGTGTTGGGGGAAGTAAGGGATATGATGGATCAACGAGATGTAGTGAGTAGAAAACTGCAAGGTAGGAGAGATAGGAGGAGGCGTGGGCCTAGTATTGAACATGAGTATGAGAACTAAGGGCTTAGTGAGTCTTTTGTTGCCAAGCATGCTCTCAATACACAAATGAAGATAGATGACACAGAGTAGCAGAGAGATTACACTTTTTGTACTAGATGTCACATTAACAACAATGTATGTAGTATGCTCATTGATGAGATGAGTGGTACTAATTTGGCTAGTACTACTTTAGTTGAGAATTTGAATTTAACTACCTTGAAACACCCTAGATTATACAAGTTGTAGTTGTTGAATGCTTGTGAGGAGTTTAGGGTAAATACGCAAATGTTAGTTTCTTTTTTAATTGAAAAATACAAGGATGAGGTGCTTTATAATGTAGTGTTTATGCATGCTGGCCATATTTTGTTGAGAAGGCCGTGGTAGTGTGATAAGAGAGTGATCCATGATGGGTTAAGGAACATGTACAATTTTGAAAATGATAAAAAAATAATCAAACTTGTTCCTTTAACTCCAACAAAGGTCTATGAGGACCAACCGAATCTGAAAAGCGAGATTGAGAAAAAAAGAAATAGTGAGGTTGAAAAGGAGAGAGAGAGAAAAATGAAAGAGAAAAAAGATGAAGGTGAGGCTGAAACTTCAAAGAAAAGAGAGAATAAGTTGAAAAATAATTGTAAGGCCGTGAGTTCAAAAAAGAGGAGAGTGAAAGAAAAAAAAGAGTGAAAAGGAAAAAGTGGGTGAAAGAAAAAAAGAGAATGAGGCCGAAACATAAAAAAAAAAAAGAGTGAAAAAGAAAACAGAGAGGTGTTTGAAAGTAAAGAAAAAAGAGTGGAGCCATGAGAGAAAAAAGAAAGAGAGATTGCAGAGAGGAAATGAAAAATAAAAGTGAGTTTTTACGCTAAAACGAGTTTTTATACTAACGAATTTAACGATTATTTGTCTAGTGTTGTTGTTTTTTTGTTGCAGGGATATGAGATTACGATTCCCAGCGAAGTGTTTAGTGGATTGCCACTTAATAGATAGATAGAGCATTACATTGATTTTGTGCCAGGTGTGACAATCTCTACCTGACCTTTCTTTAAGAACATGAGTCATTGACACACTTGAAATGACAATGTAAGTTGTTGACTAGAATGCATCCTAAATGGAAGGGCTGTATTGAGACTTTTTTTCATGAAATCAAATATAATCGTGGTGAGAAAAATTTTGCGGTTAATACATTAGTAAGAAGGTATGTCCTTATCTTTATTTTAAATGCAAAGTCATTAAGATTTGAATATGATAAGAAATTTCATGCTAATGATGATGACTTTGCTAGTGTGTATGGAGCGTGTGAGAAGGCATCATTTGGTAAGCACAGTAGACTAGATTGGTATTTGTTTAGATAGAATAAATTTTGTGAGTCTACTAGTCTTATGCATGAGTTGCTCGTGCATGGATGTGATTTGTTGGAATATTTTGGTGTAAAGAATATTTTAAATGTGTTGCATGACCACTTGTGGAGGTATTATTTGCCATTCATTGAGTTTGCATATAATTAGAGTGGTAATTTTGGTGTAAGGAAGACTTTAGATGTGTTCCATGAACATTTGTGAAAGCATCATTTGCTATTCATTGACTTGTTGTATAAACTCTTATGGGAGTATCATTTGCCATTATTAGATTTTGCATATAAGAGGACTATGCATACTATTATTTCTTATTGTCCTTTTGAAGCTGTTTATAGTTTTAATCCCCTTACAGCTTTAGCTTTAATGATTTTGCTTGTTGATGACAGAAGTAGCTTGGATGGACTTTTCTAAATTCTTGAGAAAATTAATGATAATTTATATCAAGTGGATCTTCTAGGTAAGTATCATATTTCTGCTATTTTCAGTGTTACTGATCTTTTTCCTTTGATGTAGGTGGAGATTCGAGGTCGAATCTTTTTTAGGAGAGGGGGAATGATGGGTACCAAGGTGGACCAAGTCTTAAAGATCATTTGCAAGTTTCAGATGAAACAATCACAAGATCAAGAGTTAGGAAGGTTAATGAAGATATGCAAATATGTGTACAATTAACTTGGAACTAGTTTAGTAAGACCTCAACATTCAAGATGGGCTTAAGAGGAGCAGTTCCAGTTTTTATCCATGTGATACGCTATGGAAGACATGACTTGGATTTATTGTTATTGAAGGCCTTAGACTTGTTTATTTCATTAAAATGACTTTTTTATTAGTTATAGGAATTAGTCTAGAATAATTGGGCTTAAGGATGCTTTGTGCACATATGTTTTACTTTGTTGAATTAGGGTTTCAAGAGGAATTGTGACGCCCCCAAATTCCGCTTGGGATTGAACGGACATTTGAAGCGTCGAGACATGCAACACAAGGTTACCTGCCCCCGTTCATGACATATAAGATGCAATGTTCCTAACATGCATCTAGCATTATGCAATATTTGCAGCGGATAATCTTTTTCTTTAGAAATACTATGCACCAACTAAATATATCCCAAATACTTGAAACATAATTCATACATAAAGGCATACTAAAAAGCCGTGATCACCACACTAGTCTAAAATGGTTGTGATCAAAAGAATACTTGAGATACAACTCCAAAAGTACAAGTATTAACCTAAGTTAAATACTATACCATCATCAACATCGCACCGTGGCCTAGTCGACCGTATTCAGTTGGTCAGATTCCAATTCTCCTTTGGGTCCTGTAACAAGATCTACCATTCGGGGGGAATGGTAGTTGGGACTACCACAGTGAGATTTGATTACAAATCTCAGTAAGTTAACATAAAACTTATACACAGGTTAAAAATGCATGCATGGCAGTAAAAGCATAAATGCATAATTATAGTCATACATAAACATAGTATAACTTGACATATAGCATGACTTAACCAGAACTTAAGCGTGAACTGAACTTGACTTAACATGGCATGAACTTAAGCTTAAAACATAACATGAACAATCAACATAACATGAACGTGAAACATAACATGGACATGAACATAACATAACATGAACGTGAGCTTGAACGTATCATAAACGTGAACATAACATGATGTGAACATGAACTTGGAACATAACATGAACATGAACATAACATGTACGTGAGCATAACATAACATGAACTTGATCTGAAACTTGACTTAACATAAACTTGGAATCTTATTTAATTGTCTTGATTAATAACGTGCATTAATACGTACTCCACAGTTGTTGTGGCCCCACGTATTCAAGTAACATAAAACATAATACGTACTCCACAGTTGTTGTGGCCCCACGTATTCTACATGTCACAATTGCTGTGTCTCATGTAGTGTATGCTCCACAGTTGTTGTGGCCCCATACTTCATGCTCCACAGTTGTTGTGGCCCCATGAATTCACATAACATAAAATATAATACGTACTCCACAGTTGTTGTGGCCCCACGTATTCTACATGTCACAATTGCTGTGTCTCATGTAGTGTATGCTCCACAGTTGTTGTGGCCCCATACTTCATGTAACATAAAATATAATACGTACTCCACAGTTGTTGTGGCCCCACGCATTATAAGTAACATAAATATAATACGTACTCCACAGTTGTTGTGGCCCCACGCATTATAAGTAACATAACATTAAATATAATACGTACTCCACAGTTGTTGTGGCCCCACGCATTATAAATAACATAAAATATAATACGTACTCCACAGTTGTTGTGGCCCCACGCATTATAAATAACATAAAATATAATACGTACTCCACAGTTGTTGTGGCCCCACGCATTATAAATAACATAAAATATAATACGTACTCCACAGTTGTTGTGGCCCCACGCATTATAAATAACATAACATAAATATAATACGTACTCCACAGTTGTTGTGGCCCCACGCATTATAAGTAACATAAATATAATACGTACTCCACAGTTGTTGTGGCCCCACGCATTATAAGTAACATAAAATATAATACGTACTCCACAGTTGTTGTGGCCCCACGCATTATAAATAACATAAAATATAATACGTACTCCACAGTTGTTGTGGCCCCACGCATTATAAATAACATAAATATAATACGTACTCCACAGTTGTTGTGGCCCCACGCATTATTATAACATAACATGTCTTATCTTTCTTAATGCATGTGATATTATTTAATATCATATACTTTTCTAACATGGCGTATACTTGTAAATGGCATAATATGATTTAATCATAAACATTTCATGGCATACATGTATCATATGGCATACTTAACATGGCATACTTATAACATACATCATTGTATGGCAGAAAAGATTATTTAACAGATAATTATTCATGAGAGATTAAATCATACGTAACAGATAAACATGTAATGACATAGCATGACATGGCATATACGATAACATACATACATAAATTGTAGTTCTCTTACCCATCACACATACACAATAAACTGATAGTAAGTTAGAGGCTAACTTACCTCGATCGTCGCGTTCTATGAGAATAGAGCGCGAGACACGAGGAACTGCACAACAGCTGGAAGAGGAACACTCGAGTCCTTAAGATTTTCACTTCTGAACTCAATTGCCATATTGTAAGCACTTGCAACACCACGGCCAACTTGAGGTTTCACTATACTCGGAAGAGATAAATTGACTTCAGAAAGCCTTTGCACTAAAACAAGTTCATTAAAATTATCAATAACAACCAAACAAACAACTCATTTCTCAATCCATATACTCTTAGCCATAGTCAACCACAAGATGACACCAGTCATCCCGGACTATAATCCATATCATCACTGCTTCGGGACACTGTCATACAGTTTCCCAACATTACACCATACGCTCCACACTTCTCTGCTACGCCATTCAACCCTTCGTGACACGCCATCCGATGTATCACGACTTAATACAGAGTACACTCACGTGAACTCTCTTCCATCCACACTACAATACCCATCACTGCGATACACGTCTCACGGTGCATCGCTACGCGACACGGAGTACGCGCTACGCGTACTTCCTTCGCTACAACTCTCATCAACACGATGCACATCACACGATGCATCGCCATACAACACGGAGTACACTACATGCGTACTCCCTTCCTTCTACGACACACATCACTACAGTGCACGTCGCGCGGCGCGTCGCTGCATTACACAGAATACGCTACACGCGTATTCTCTTCACACAACCCGCCGTATCACATCTACGGCATCCATCTCACGCCTATACTTCACAGCACAGTCCACAAAATACACAATCAAACTCAACACTTCACAACCACACTTCGCTTCACAACTACGCAACGAATTCCACAAATACAACTACACAATCCACAAACCAACCAACTATTTTAAACGTAAAATAACTAGAGATAGAAGGTTATACCATCGACGAGATAACCCGTGCGTTGCTCATTGTTCGTCACGAACATGCGTCGGAGGAACGTACGTGGCGGCGTACGGTGGCTGTCCACCACATAAAGTGGTAGTTTGGGCTTGAGAAAGGCTAGGCGTGGTCTTGGAAGACTCATGATTTTACAGCTGTCGGTGAAGAACAAAATACGTGATTTACGGAAAAGATAATCTATACGCGTGATTCCAGATGAGGGTAAAGACGAGAGAGATGTGATTGCTGTCGGGAAATAATCCAAAACTGATAATTTTAGCAGGCTGTTACAGGAATACTGTAGCTGCGTTATTGTAGCCGCAACACTATTAACTTAAGGGTATTTTTGGAAAGAAGGCCTTTATTTTATAGCTAGGATTATGTTTTGGAAAGGGTTTAAATACTTTTTGTTTCCTCATTTTACATAGTTTATGAAATTTGATAAATTTATTCATTGTGATTTAAGTTTGTATCTTCTTGTTATTGATTGAACTTTTAAACTTATCAAAAGTAAATCACAATCTTTGTGGCGTTCCTCTTTGTAATCTATGTTCTTGAGATAGGTTCTTCAATGAGTTTAGATTTTCATATAATCTACGTTCTTAAAACTAGTTCCTCAACGGGTCTAGGTTTTTCCATTGATTTGATATTGACTTTTTTAGGTGAGTTTTTAAATTAATTATGGGTGTAAGGGATTCCATTGCTGCAGGTTCGTTCATATCAAATATAATCCTTGAAAAACTTGTTCATGCTTTCACTCATTTGAGTTGTTGATATACCAGTACAAAATGTTGAATGCAAGTAAGCTGGAACCCACTTATTATTTCGGATTAAAGATTTCACAACCAAGTATTGTGATGCCCCGACTCCCACATATGGAATCGCGTGAACTGTGACGTCAGGATAATGACAACACGGGTCACGCATCCCAACAATAAGTGCCAAGTGTGTGTATATGTAGAAAGTGTACAACAAAAATGCAGTGGATAAATTAAATAAGTCCACTAAGTACCAAAATTTTAAATACAAGTTTATCAAAATAAAAGTATTACCGAAAATTATATAGTTATCGGTGAAAATAAAGTAAAAAGTATTTACATAGACAAAAGGGAAACAAATCCCATAATTCAAAAAGAGACAACATGTCACTCATTCGGCGGAGCCGATCCCTTAGGCACAACTTCTTTATCTGCATCATAATCTACGGTTCCATAAAATAGATCTGCATGATGTCGAATACCGTCAGATTGTGAATCTCAGTAAGTAATCACACAACCAACCCACGAGATAAAAACACATTAATGCAACCAATATGTATGCGTGCACATAATGAAACATGCATGAGGCCAAAACCATCATTTTCTCTGAAAATGAACATTTTCCAACGCACGCCAAAAATCCTATTTGACCCAAGACATTCCATTAAATACCATTTGCCATTTTTTCATAAAACTGCCTAAGTAGAAATCCACAATTTTCTCAGAAAATGGTTCTCATATCCATTAAATCACAAACCATCATTTTTCCATAAAATGGCCTAACATATCCATTTATCCAATCATTGTAAAAAGGAATCGCAGGCGGGACTATCACCATCCCTACCGCGTGTACCGTAGGCGGGAATAACAGGCAAGACTATTATCATTCCTGCTTACCACCATCCCTATAGCTTGCACTGTAGGGGAGAATTGCAGGCGGGACTACCACCATCCCTACCGCATGCACTGTAGGCGGGAATCATAGGCGGGACTACCACCATACCTGCTTACCACTATCCTTACCACTAATATTGTAGGTGGGAATCACAGGCGGGACTACCACCATCCATGCTTACCATCATCTGTACCGTATGCACCGTAGGCGGGAATCACAGGTGGAACTCTACCACCATCCCTATTGTTCATTTTCCTTTCTATCATTCTTTTCAATCCATTTATTTCAAACATACCCAAAAATCATCTCTCACATGAAAACCTAATTTTCAAATATATACATGAACATATATCCAATTATGCAAAAATTTAATTTTCATTTACAAACATGAACATGCGTGCAATTATGCCATGTATATGACACGACACAAATATTCAACAACCAACAAATCCTAGCATAATCCAATCACACAAACAACTCCATCCTCCAATCCAACTGACCTCAAACTCCTCGAACTCAACATCTGGTACAACCAACCAAATCACAAAAGATTTGTTAGTGCAAAAATATATTTAAATCTCATAAAATTATTTAGAAAACTACTTATAGTGCTAAAATATAGTTTTCGAAGAATCACGGAGGTGCAAGAGGCAGCGGCACATCAACACAACTGTGCAAATTGGGCTAGGGCTGTGGGTCTCAAAAATCTAACTTTTGAATGTGGACAAATGAAGACTTGGGATGACTAAGGAAGGGCTTAAAGGTGTTGATGAAGCTACTGGTGGTGGTTGGTGGTTAAAATACCCAAATCAGAAAATGAGATAGAGGGGCTTCAATGGTGGTGGATCGGAGTTGAGGAAGGATGGTTTGGGTGGCTGGAGGGCCGAAGATGTTGTGGTAAAAAGCTGGTGGCCAACGGTGGCGCCATGGCGGTTCTGAGACACTAAGACTGTGCTGCTTGAAGTTGTGTGTGGAGGAGTTTGACTGCGTGGGAGGGGCTAAAAATGGTGGGTTGAGGTTGCCGGTTGATGGGGAAGGAGATGAGAGCGGCGGAGGGTGGGGGAGGGAGGCCGGGGTGGGTGAGCTCTCTGGAGGGTGGGGGAGGTTGTGGGTTGGGCGGTGTTGCCAGACGATGGCGCAGGCGACGGGCTAGGGGCTTGAAGTGCACGGAGAGAAAGGGAGAGGAAGTGCTTGCGCGCGGGAAGAAAGAAACCAGGAGAGGAAAAAGAAAAAGAAAGAGGAAAGAGAAAAAGGAAAAAGGAAAAAGAAAGGGAAAGAAATAACGTCCAATCTTTCCAATCTGGGTCTAAAAACTGATTCAACGAAAATAAATTTCAAAATGACGAGTTAAATAAAATTATTTAAACGCCGTGACTAAAGAAAAATAAAATAATAAAATCCAACAATTAAACAATTTAAAATAAAGAGCAATTTAAATAATAGATAATATTTCATAACAAGAAATCTCATTAAATTAAATTTCACAGTTAAAAGTCTTAAAATAATACCACTTAAATCATCTCAAATTTAATAAAACAAAGCCCATAATCTTAATGAATAAAATACACGTAAGTATCACAAGTATTATCTCCTAACCCATACTTCACTAATATTAAACTCCAACTCAAACTCATCAGTTATAATTGTATCATGATACAATGACGAAAATCTTTTTGAAAGTCCAAAAATTTGTTATATACATGAGACAAATGTTTGATAAATTTTTGTAAGATGTGCCACAAGCACAACCTATGAGTCATATTTGGAAATACCTCTACAATGGGCTTCGCCTTTACCTTGTCATCGTCAGAAATGGTGGTTGAAGGGGCAGACCCAAACATTGTCTCTTGCCATGTTCTTAATAACAGTGTATATGATTTGGCTGTTTCATTAATTAACAAAGTACATCCAAACATTATGCTTTGGTAATGATGCTTAATTCTAGAAAATGACACAAATGATATCTTATAAATATTCATTAGGTACGTGGGATCAAAGGTAACAACATTTCCAAAATATTGATATGTAGTCCTTGATCTTGCATGTGCCCAAAAATAATTTCCTATACACCAATTCTCATCAACTTGGGTGTAGTATATGATGAACCCAGGTTCTTTACATTGTCAATCAAGAAAGTAGGCATCTAATTTTTGTGCATTTCCCTCTTCAAACAATTTTTTTCTTTTATTTCTTAAATAATTCTCAACGCCATTGCCGTAAACTAGACTCATTCAAAGTGAGAATGAGCTTCTTTTGGACACGTGTCACTGCTCTATGTCCATAGAGCAAACTGGTACTTCTCGGTGTGAGTAGCTCATGGTTATGTTCAACCACAAACTTGATTACTGTCCAATTTTTGTTATCCTTTTTTATTGTCATCGTTGTTTTATATCTAATTTTTGTCTCAGCAGATTCAAGAATTGTTCATTCTTTTTTGCAAGGTTCACGCCGAAATCCTTCCCTTGAGCAAACATACTCATCTCTAATTAGTTTTCTATCATTTTTTGACAATTGAGTATGGTTAGTTCGCATTTCAAAACCTTTTCGTCTTACATATACCTTGTAAAATGCTTGAGCGTCTTCTACATCCTCAAATTCTATACCAACATAAGGTTTCGGAGGACCACTACTAGAAGAAGAAATCAAATTCACTCCATCTTCGACATTAACTACATCTTCCACATTCACTGTATCTTCGACATTAACTCTATCTTCTACATTGGCGCTGCATCTTCTAAATTAACTCCATCTTCCACGTTCGCTACATCTTTCACATTCATATCACATTGTTCTCCCACAATTTCATCACTATCTAAACTCAAAATATGATCCTTCATTACAAAATAATCACAACATCATTATAGAGAAGAACATAATTAAACCAAAAAATTAATCTAAAACTATAAATTAGTGTCACTAACAAGTTGTAAAGTTAATCTAAAACAAGTGTAACTAACAGGTAAAATAGAACTAATAGCTACAAGGGACTTGGGTCATAGTCTCTATGATATAAATTTGTGTAAGACAAAGCTGCTAGAATAGTGAATTTTGGTAAGCAATATGTGATATCTAGGTAGGTGTAGATTCAGCAGATGTTTAAGTTTACACAAACCAACAAGGGAGATAAAATAAATCTACCATTTCATGAGGGAAGGGACTCGAAAGGCAGAGGACTTTGATTGTGTGGCACAATGGAGGAGTTCGGTAGGACTCAACAACAAGAAGGAAGGGACTCATTCACTCAATGGCATTTGGACAGGGACTCAACAGGAGCTCGATGGCATTTAGATGTGGCTCGACGGCGTCTGGGCATGGCTTGACGGCGCCTAGCAGCATCTCAATGGCATCTAGCAGCGGTTGGCAGCAACAAAAATTTATGATACATGATGAGTGAAGGGAAAAACAGCAGATAAAACTCATAAGTTCACACTTTGATTTCTCAATAACAATTCCATGTGATCCATCTCATTTCTTTAATTTGTAATATGCTAACCTGACATGTTTGGATTGTTGGGTGTTAAACAGACTACAATACCCGGTCTATTCCAAAGAGGAAGTGGGCTTAGTGCTGATTTAATTAACTAATCAAGCTAAATTCGAATTTTACTGAACCAATCTCAGTGACTTGTTGAACAGTCTTATTTAAAGTACCCCCAGATGGAAATTCTTATTTTATAGCCTGAGACTGGAATCCGTTGATTCTTGGGGTGTGCAATTGGGCAAGGCTAGGCCTCCTCAAAGCCCTGGTTTCCAGTCCAAGGTGTCAAGGCATGAATCCAACTTCAGGGCCCATGCTTTGACATGTAGTTATCCTTCGAAATTATTGCTTCTTTTACAAATGAACTCAAAATACCAATTTGGTAGTCGAGAGGAATGTTTAAGGGTATTGCTTTTCTGTCTTTTTATTTTTCATTTTGTTTAAAAAATAAATCCAAACCTAGATTAATTTGAAAACAACTCTCACGGCTCAAACACGCCACTACCATTCCCCTTCTTCCTTTCTCTCATCATTCACCTTTTTGAGCATGATATATAAGCCATTATTGAATTCATGATGTGTTGGGTCATTGGGAATATTAGTAATAATGCAAATGCTTTTTCGTATAAGATGGGATTGGATGAATAACAGTCGCTGAGTGGAATAAGCAATTATGATTTGATAAGAATATAATTTGCAAGTGTATCCAATGTGGGATTCCTTGTTTAGGATACCCAACGATTTTGACCTTACCAAATTATGGTGCAATTATTCTACGAAAATGATTTATATAATTTTAGAGTTTACAAATCTCGTACACATTGCATTTGCTCCGAAAATTAGATAAAATTTATATTTTTTTTAAATATTAAATGGCTTATTTTTTTTTAAAGAAGTGTGTAAAATTTATATACACTATAAGACTGTATCTAACATTACATATTAAAGAAATTCTATTCCCCATTACGTAGATAGTGGGATATAGTTGTAATATGGTGTCACAAGATGGCGTCACGTAGAGTTTGAAGAATGTGCTTTTCGGCCTGTATTAATTGGATTTGCAGCAATATTAAGACTGCACTTTAAGAACTGTTACAAAATAGCAAATAGAAACCAACCCATAATGAAGAGATCATTAATATTGATACCTACCCTCTTCAAATTGCAACAATAATGAATTGATACCTACCCTTTACATTTATAATCAATTTTCTTTATTAGGTATTTATTATCAATTTTAAATGATCTATACAATGATTGTTTCACCCCGGCGCATGCTTTAAGAAATCTTAACATCCTCGTACAACTAAAACCTTATATTTATTTATAAAAGATTTTACTCATCATTCCTATACATCACATATCATATAAAATTTTTTATTTTTTTAATTTTTTTATCTCTTACCACAAATATATGGTGTATGGATGGTAAGTAGAAGTAGGGGTGTAAAACAAGACCGGTAAACCGGACTGGACAGGACCAAACTAGTGCGATTTGTTTAGTCCCGAGTTTGGTTCAGTTCGATACCAATTTTATTTTTCTTAAAACCGGTCAAAATTGGTCTAGTTTTGATTTTTATTTTTTTAAAACCGGACTAGACCCGTTCATATATATATATATATATATATTCTAATTTTTCTATTGTATATAATTTTTATATATAATATATAATTATATATAAAATAGTTTTGTATTATATAATAAATTGCTAATTAATATAATATTAAAATTTAAAATCTTTTATCATTTTGTTTATTGTATTAATAGTTATACTAATATTATATCATTATATATTATAATATACTATAATATATCACTATATTATATATTATAAGATAGTACAATATATTATCACTATAGTATTATGTACTATATTATATATATATATATATATATAAAAGATAATATAATATATTAAAACCAAAAAATTAGACCGAACTGGACCAGAAACCGGTAAAACCAGAGTACCGGTTTAAGAGAGTAACCGGTGCGTAATCAGTTTTTGAAAATACAAAACCGGTACATACTGGTTTGATCATAAATTTTGTCTAAAACTAGACCGGATCGGACTGGTTACACCCTTAAGTAGAAGAACTCAATAGTTTAAGAAGAATAAAACCAAAAAGAATTTAAAAAAAAATAAAAAAAAAGGTGTGATGTGTGAAGATGATGAGTAGCAAATCTATTTATTTATTTATTATTTTTAGAAAATAAAAAAATTTGGGATTTTAGAAATTAATTTTGAGGGTCCACTTTGTAGACAATAAATACATATTAGGTTGGAATTATAATTTCCATTGTGCTATAAAACTTACATATTCACTTGGCTTTCTCATCTGCACACCACCTTCATTAAAAAAAATATATATATAAAGATAGATAAGAAAAAAACTGTGGATAGTCACGTGAATAGGTAAGATTTTTGTGAGTACATTTATCATTCTCCATTTAAGTTTTTTGCGGGCAAGGGGTTGTAAACATGATATGGTATCACCTTCACAATAGGGTTTTGCAGTTGTCTTTCAATAGGAAACAATGACTGTCGTAATTGTGTAACTGAATCTATAAAGATTATGGTTTATGCCAACCATGCGGCATTAAAGAGTATGGATGTGTTGTTATTACTAGCTGTATATCTACGCGATGAACAAGTGTGACTAATTTATTAAATGAAAGATTCTTTATGATAGTATACCTTAAGACAATATACAACAAGTAGAACCTTTGGAAGGAGTGTCAACGGTAGCATTTTGATGTCCAAGATTTTGGTTGATCTACTTGATCTTCTATTCCCTTAGTCTCCTTTGTTTCTATGTTAGTGATAGGAGAACGTCAAACTTGAGTGAGAAAAATGGCTAAGAGCTATTTATGTGTGTCAAGGTAATCCTAGTCATCAAGAGTCATATCAGGTAATCACTTTATCATCTTTCAAAGTTCAATACTTTACAAATCCATTAATTATAAAATGAAAAAGAGGCATATTGAGTGAAAAGAGGGACCAATAACTATTTATACGGTGTGTCAAAGTAGGGAAAATTATTAGATCGTCCGAGAATATAGATGATATGGTACTCACATCCAATCAAAGGATGACATGCCATTAAAATTGGTTACATAGGCACTACTTTTTAATGACATGTTATCTTATGATAGGTTGGGAGCACCACATGTTCGTATTCCTGATTGCCTAAAAATTACTTGCCAAAGTAACCTTGGTGTCTTTCTAACTTCTTTTAAAATACTAACATTTATGTATCCATCTGCCAACTAGTTATTTATTTATTTATTTATCTTTTTTCCCAATTCCAGTATGTGTGGCAAATCGGATTGAAAAGCTCCAACGTGACTTCTTCTGGAGTCGCGTTGGTGGGTTGGGAAATAGGTGGGTTGGGAAATAGAAATTCGAGGGATTTTAATCGAGCTCTTCTTGAGAAATGGTTTTGGTGGTATTTTTTTTTGGGGGAGGGGGGGAGGGGGGGCACTGGGGAAATACAAGTGGGAATTTAGAAGCACATCGAAAAAGGTTGGGGAGTTTTTCTCGACATGCTAGAATCCTGATGGAAGATGGATCTAGATTCAAATTTTGGCATGATATATGTTATATAGAAAGAATGGCGAGACTGCAAATCATCTGCGTGAGGGTTGCCAAGGTGTAATGAGATGATGTATTTAGAAGATTCGAGTTAGTCTAGGTTATGCCTACTACTATGGTTGAGCTCCTGGCTAGCCAAATGAATATGAGAGGTATTCCACAAATCACATCTATGTGAAAGATGGTTCCTACTTGTATTTTATGGTGCATATGGAAGGAATGGAGTAATTTTGAAGATAGGAAGCGGTCACTAGAGGAAATTAGATTGTTCTTTGTTAATACTTTATTCCTATGGGCTAAAGCAGTTGATTTCAATGGCATAGATTTCATGATTTTCTTCTTTCTTTTTCTTCCTCCTAACTAGGTATTGCCTTTTGTACTTCTAAAAAAAACTAGGTGTTACCTTTGTTATTACTTCATTTATACTTAAGCTATGCCTATTCTTATCAATATAATAATTTACTTATAAAAAAACATTTTACGTATCCACTTATCAGAATGCTAACGAAGTGTAAGTTTAGAGAACAAACAAGATAAGCATTAAGGAAACTAAAGTATTAATTTTAAAGACAACAAGCATATCAATTATATAATATTTTTATTTAATTTAATAGTTTAATTTTAAATAGAAATTAGGAATTAAATTATAAGACTGTTTTTTTATATAATTTTAATATAATGAGATAATAGAGGACGTGGCTTCATAGGAATTAACAAAAATCCATCTGTTGAAAATTATTTAGTATATAGATATAGATTGTTATTATTGTTAGTAATTTGGCCGATGAGGAGTCACTGCACTATGCGAACCCAATTAGTATCCAGACTTGTATTCTCCCCCATTCAAAAACCGCCATTGACATGTACTGGGTGAGTATAAAAATCAAAATAAACTCCTTCAGCATGCCACCAAAGCAGAAGAATTCAAACTTTTTGGTCAAACTGGAAACCACTCTTAGAGCCAAAAGCCTCGCTCTACTCAATTTATGGAGGTAAGAACAACCCCTATTACCACCCTGAATTGGGTGTTAATAGGGGTAGTTCTTACAATGCACATTTTACGAACACGTACAATGCAGAAGTTAATGGTCAGTTTGACTAGTTATGCTTTATAATTGTGAAAAAGCTTCATAATGACTCTAGCACAAGCTTGATAAATCACAAAAAAAGACAACATTATTTGCAAGATCTTAATACTAAAAGATTCAAATAACTGTGAAACAATCCAGGAAGAGAAAGTTTTGGGAAGTCAATGCATGTGAAACAGAGTAGATACAAAAGCACATTCTTTCTAAGTGACCCGAATCTGGTCTATAAGAAATTCATTTAGTGGAGGGCAACTTTGACACCTGCACCAATACATGAAATGCACCCTTCCCGTGTCTGAATCAATAGAGCCATACATCCCATTAACTGGGTGCACGCTATGGATTGCAGTACAATCTATCAAAGTGTAATATTTTTGTTTAAAACCAGCTCTAAACCTAGCGTCAGTACTTTATAAAAGCAAGACTGTTTGTTTGCAGGGGAGGGTCCTGTTCTGAACCATGGCTGAGAATAGTCGTGACATGGGAAAATCAACTCTCATGCTTATGCTTTTCAAAAGTATACAACGAAGGAGAAACCCACACAATTTTTAAACTTTAGTAAGTCCAGTCAGAAGAGAAGAGTGTGGAAGTTCACTTTTATATGGTTCGTGCTAACAATATAAAGCAAGTATAAGTATGATTTGTAACTTTAGAGGGAGTTCCTTTTCTCTTCCTGATGGATTAATCAAACCCTTCTTCTTCTTCAACATCTCGAGAGACATCTCTTCACCTTCTTGAAACTGGCAGATTCTATGTCCCTCAAGTTAACAGGGACAAATTTAGGTAAACCGGCACGCATACCTTCTAAAAAATACAGCAAAGAGCAGTACATCAATGAGACGTAAGTGCAGAAACAGAAGGACCAGAAGAAAAAGTATGCTCCCCCCCCAACAAGAAAACAAAAAAACAAAAGGACAAGATAACAGTAAATGAAATTATTTCCCATTTTACATATTAGTTCTATTACTTATTGTTCTGGACCGCACTTCATATTTTCGGGCTGAACCATAGGTGTCTAAGCAAATGAATTTTTATTTTTTATTTTTTAAAGAGTAAGGTCAAATTGCCACACTGCTTAGGAAGGTCTTTGTTATAAGGGTCTGGGTATTTTTCTTGCTGGGGTTTCTAGGGGGTAGGCACGGTACGAGCAGTGCAGGGAAGCTAATCAAGAAAAATGCTGCATACAGGGTGGTATTACAGACAATGTTTACTGAATGATTGGAATTATTGCTGTGAATGCTTAAGGCACAAAGTTCCCTTAGTTGAAATGAATGCTTATGGCACAACGTGGGCGATGGTACTTGTATACAGATATTTTTAAAAAATTATTCTATTCTAAAGTCGGTGTGTAGAGCACACAATCCACATTACTTAAATAGTAAGATTTGATTGTAAGATTCAAATTTTATTTTTTTTTCAAAGCAAATTATGTTTTGTAGGGTGTAAGTGCTTTACTAGGTGTGTTATCCACACCGGCTTGTAAATAGAATTTTTCATTTTTTAAACGTGGACATATTAGAACTATTTTTTTCAGCCTCTACAATATAACTGGGATATAGCTCAACCTACACCCAAATAAAGAATCAAAATATATCCTTTTAGGCCCCACTAATCGAAGCTGACTCACCAAGCCTCAACCCAACTTCATGAGACTCCACACAATGTGTACCATAGAAAGATAGGCCACAAAGGCGCAATACTTAGCTATTTCTGTTCTCCAATTATTTCAGTTCCTCAATGCAGCATGGTTGTCTCTCTCTAAAAGATACAGACTGATATCCTAAAGCCTTTGAAACCAATCAAAATCACCCACCAAGCCAACATGTGGGGACAAAAAAATATATAATGCAGATTCCAGAGGACACTTCCAGTCCACTCTTAACAAATAAGGGTATATGTTAAATTGAAAAGATGGTCGTTAATAAGAAGTTGTCAACATTACGAATAAATCAGTTCTATCTAAGCCCAATTTCCCAATAATTCCCCCAGCCACGCAAACACAGCATTGAGCTTGCTGTAACCCAAAAATGCCATTGTTGCCATAGGCCCATAGTAATAGACCAAAGAAGGAAGAACTTTTTCAGTCAATAACAATGCAGCATAATTCTCGAACTCAAAAGACATTGCCCAAGAACACAGATATACACTAGAGACAATGCAACATAATTGTAGCTAATTATTTCTTTTGATGACTACATTTCACGAACACAAGGAGAAAGAAATTAAAATTCTAACAAGAACCCCGACATTGCCCTAAAATCAGTCACGAAAGCCCAATCATTAAAACAAGCAGAAACAACCATACCTCCCGCAACTCCTTTCAACAGCCTCCGCAACAACAGGAGCTTCCTGGCTGAACACATTTAAAGGATTGGAACTGACATGGACTTGGCCTCAACTTCGTCAAGTTTGCCCACAATACTCAACATCATGGTGAAGAAGATGGTAAGTATGGAGCTAATAGGAAAAGGAAATAGCTTGAGAGAGAGATTGAGAACCCTGAATGGGGAGGAAGGCAGTATTTTTTGAGAGGGAGCGAAGAGCGGCAATGGATGTTATGCTTGTGAGTGTTGCTCAATGGGCAAGCCCAGTTCAAACGTATTGGGATAGACACTTCGATATGTTACATCGACATCAAACGTCGTCGTTTTCAATGCCTGGGAATAGCAGCCCACCCCACGACTGGTGCTTTATCCTCTTCACCCTTCTGTATTGCATGCGAGACCTGAGTTGGGTCGGGCCAAGTCAGTTAATTTGTTTAGTTTCGTTGAAGCAGGGACTGGGCCTCAACCCGGTGAAAGGGAAACATAGTCACTTAACAATAGGAAAATTGAGAAATTTTAGGCTTACAAAGATGAGTTGATCTTTACCTATAGTTATTTTTATATATTTTTTGTGTACTTTACTAATATAATTGGTCAAAATAATTATGTAATATTAAAAAAAGTGATACATCTAATCATATTAGTGGAATGCCTTAAGAGTACGTAAAAGTGACTATATATAAAGTTTTTTTAAAAAGATATAGTATCTAAGCCTTTTTTTTGTTTTTTTGTAAGTTTTTTTGGGAATCCCTAGCATTTCTAGAGAAGTGAGAGTTGAAGTGCAAAGTTGATATTGTACTTGGAAGCCCAACTCCTATTAAACAAGCACTACTCCTCATCATGTTCAGAAAAGAAAAGATATGCTGAGATTCCACATCATGCAAGAAATATTACTACCTTCGATTCATTTTCCGCTCAAGTAACATTTTTCCCCTTTTTAGGTTTTTTTAAAATGAAAAAAATGGTGACTGAAATGGATAATTTGTACCCTTCATCAATATGATTGAGAAAGAGAATCCCGAGTAGATCTAAAGTTAAAGGCATAAAGAACATGCAGTTTTGAGTCCCAGAACTATTTTTCAGAGCTTGCATGAAACTTTATGTTTAGCATTCCTCTTAAAAAGAAGTTGGGCCCAAGAAGATTTCCAGAATCATAAAGAGGGGTCAGCATGGCACCTTCATGTTTGAGTAATATTCTTCTGGTTACCCACTTTGAGACTTCAACTAGACCAACCAGTTGGAGACCTTGACAAGTTTGGCTGCACTGAGACATTTATATATTTAGTAGTTAGAACTTGAATTGATCAATTCATGTAGCCAATATTAATGGACCTACAGCTACCAGAAACATGTTCCGGTGGAGGAAGAAGCTGTGCATGCATGTACAACTTTGTTCTCAGGCATGTGCAATGATCGAGTATCTATTATGTGGTTCAGTTCTCCCTACGCTTGAGAGAAACAAGAAAAAGGAAGGAAAAACCAAACATAAACCAGGACCATAACCTAAATACCAGGTAGCCCGTTCGGGGTTTTCTTTGGGGTCCTCTACTTCAGTCTGTATCCCACTTTCTCTCAATCTTTTGGCTGAATACCTTTGTACGTGTCAGCAGGCTGGCTCAGCAATTATATATTTGCATCAGTGCAGATACGGTCTTGCAAATTGCATGACTTTTTATATGAAAGTTTTAAGTCCCTGCAGTGCTAGATAATTCCGTTGCTGCATGGTTTTGCTTTGTCATTTCTATATTGGCAGTGGCGGAGCCACGTTGTACTAAGGGGGAATTTATATAATAATCTCTATATTTTTTGCATAATTCTATATGAAAAATAGTTTGCAGTTAATAGTTATGTTTTTATAATTTTTTAATATCTTTTTAATTTATATAAGAGAATTGATGTCTTAGGACCATATGCATATGCAAGTCTCGCTCACTCGCTTTAAAGAAAGTATACAAATTTAGGATTCACATGAAAAAAATTATGTTTTAACGGTAGACTACATCTTTTTTTTTTTAAATTTTTAAAAGAGTGTATAGAGCTTGCACACTTTGTATTTAGCAATATTACTTTTTATATAAATGTATCATACAATAGAAAATTGGCCCCCTCAATACAATTGCTGGTTCTACCACTGTATATTGGAAGCTGTTTTGCAGCTTGAGATGTGGGAGTGGACCACCTTAAGTTATATGCATGTCTGGAATAATGCAACGTTTTTTTTGTGTAGTTTAGAAGCGCTCTTACATGTATCTGCGCGCAGAAGAGCGATCAGGCTAAACAAAAGTGGAACTGTAGCAGTGGTCCATGAATAAACAGATGAGGATCATCAGTACTAGTACTATAATATATATATGGCGTGGCTGTACGTAGATTGCATGATATTGGTATTGTCGATGTTGGTACAATGGAACAACGAGTTGTAATTGGCTCAACTCCTTTTTGGTAGGAACAACCCGAATGCATAACTTGTTGCTGTCAGCTGCACCCGCTCTTCCATGATACCTAGGCTTTGCTATCACTTTGGTATAAACTGAGTGGTATTAGAAGATTTAGGACCTATTTTTGAGGTGGATAATGCTAGATCCAAGTCTCGTGTGTGCAAGCCCATGGGAAGCCTCTCTCTCTAGACACTATCCTTATCTTTTTAGTGAGTCCAACTTTTTTTTATAAGCCTTGTTGCATGCTTCGGGGCATTTAAAGGCTAGCTTGTTTGGACATTTAGATCTTATTCTTATCGGTATTTTTAAAATTTCTTTTTCAAATATTACTAACATACTTTTTAATTTCAAATATTTAATTTTTTCATCTAATTATTATTTAATCATTATCCAAATACAAAATCTAATATAACTTTTACAAACTTTCAAACAAAACACAAAAAAATAATTTTGAACAAATTAATATTAAATTTATATTCAAATACTTTTTTAATTTTATAATATTTTTATTCTAATTTTTGTCTCTCATTTCTCAAAATTTATAAAAATATCTTAACTCACTAATATTCACAGAATTACGGGATATTCTAAATGTCCAAACCAGCCCTAAAAATCATTTTCCTTTCAAAATGAAAAGGCTAAGAGAAGTAACGTAAATAAGATGGCTACTTTGAGGGAGCCAATTGAGCCTCCATTAATATATAATAATTCTCAAGAAAATAATAATTTTCTTGACAATCCTTTACAATAAGTATAGCTTGATATATATATATATATATATATATATATGGCAAAATCTCTCCATATATATATATATATATATATATAGAATTGAATCTATTTTACTATTCAAAGAATATTATAAAATTAACTAATTATATGACTAATTGCTTTATTGAAGCTAACTGAAATATGCTGGTAACTAGTAATATATACCTATTTAAGATAATTTATTCAACTTTGTACCTCATTTAAATTTTCACATTTCTCTTTTGTTTTTTGTGAATGGGGATTTATATTAATAACATTAAAAGTACTTATAAATGGTGGGGAGGGAGACCTAACAGCCATCGGGTTCAGTAATCATATAGAAAATATGAAAACAAAAGAAAATCTAGGGAATGGATTTAATTAAAAAGTGTAGTATGTCCAATTTATTGGCTAGATGTCCAGAGAGGATCATTGTGATACAGGTTTTTGAGATGGCCGTCTAGTACTAGTGTTGGACTGCTTGGAGCATATACGTAGTACGTGGTTTGTACTGGCTAGCCTGTCTCGATGCAGTTGCTTTTGAACTCTTATTTAACGTCCTTTTTTAAAGAAATGCAAGGCTTATAGTAGAAAAAGATGCAAAAAGCAAGGACCCAACAACAGGACATGGTAACTGTGCGCGAAGACCATGTGTGTTGGTAGCGACACATGTTGTGTGCCCCCAGCCAGGACCGCCTTGTGACACTGGCAACGGAATCACGACAGGTCACTATGAGACTCAACACTTATGAGAGACAAACCAAAAGCTAGAACAACAATGAGTCCCCTTCTTCTTCCCTTCTTTCAATAATGCCTGCCCGTTTGCAAAGTTGACACAATTATGCTAGTGGAAAGATGAGCACAACTCAACAAGTGGTAATTTATTGCTGACAATCCTAAGTGAATAACTATTTTTATTACGAAAAGTTATCCTTCAACTCTTGAAGAAAAGCAATGCAAAGTATTAGAAATTAATCATAGAGATACTTTGGAAATCAAAACATATACGTATAGATCGTAAAAGCCTTTGCCTTTTAACACAAATACCATATACATCATGCCTTTCCGACATTTTTAAGTTCAGATAATGTATACATGTTTGCATGGGGATATATGATATAAATATATATGTATATATGTTCTAGCATGTATTAAGGGATGCGAGTGTTGCTTGGTGGTATAAACCCCCATTAGATTTCTAGGTTGCTAAGCAAACATACAAGCCACAATCAGTTGCTAGACTTTTGCCAAATGTACCATACACCCCCGTGTGGCTCCCCATCTCGTATAAAAGTCCAAGCAAGGTTCCATGATGCCAAGAGTGCCAGCCAGGTAGTCAACACCCAGGATTTAGTTGGGTTAGGTGTGTCTCATTTGGATGGAAGTGCACGTGTGAGATTTAGGTTTAAGATCACAGCAGAAAAGATAGAGGTTTTGTCGATAACTAAACCTTTCAGTACTAGAGTATAATGCACATTTTAGAAATCACTACTATCATTCCTCATCAATATTAACATAGAGTATTTACAACCCAAAATGGAATGTTCATCACCTAAGAGGTGGCAGACCGTACATAGTGGGTTGCCCCTTTTGCAAAAGGCTAAATACAATGCAAAATAACGCATTGCGCCTACGATAGAGATAGTCCTCCATCTTCAGGGTTCGGGCAGGGTCAGCTCTTCCTCCTCGGGCATCATTCCTGGTTCTAACTCTGCATTGAAGTCTATGGTTTCGAGAGTAAAAGCATAGGTAGGTTACGCACCCATGAAAAAAACTATTAATGAGAGATACTCTTGAAGATGCAATGATAGTTCATGTAAATAGTGAGAGGACGCATGCACATATGTCTTGGCGAGGAATAACCCTCAAGGTGTGCATGGATACATGGGTCCGTAAAAACATGGCCAGGAATTACCCTTTTAGCGCATGCGCGCGCGCGCGCGCACACACACACACACACATAAGCATGGCGAGGAATTAACCTTTGAGGATTTATCCTTTTGTGCATTGTAGTTTAAAACATGAGTATTACTTAGGCAAGGCATCACCTGTCACTCCAGTAGGTAAAATAGTAAAATCATATCGATCTCACATGGTACAACTGCTGTGGCGCCATCGACTCCCATGTATAAAAAGTTAGGAATCGTGACACCCGGATAATAACAACATGGGTCACGCACCCCAATCAGCTAGTGCTTAGTGTGTGAATATGCAATAAGTGTACATTAATAATCGTAGCGGTGAATAAAATATAGTCAACTAATTACTAGAATTTAAAAATAGAATCATAAAAGTAAAAGATCCTTAAATTGGTTTTGCAGTTATCCAGAAAAATATAATACAAAGCCAAAATACATAGACTAAGGGGAAATAAATCCCATAGGCAACAAGCGACCTCAAGTCACTACTTCAGCGGAGCCAATTCCTCATGCTCAACGTCATCCTCTGCATCAAAATCTACGATTCTATAAAATAAAACCGTAGGGTAGGAATACCACGTGAGATTATGAGTCTCAGTAAGTAACCAACCAAATAATCTATGAGATAAAAACATATTTAAACAACCAACATGCATGCATGCACATGTTGAAATATGCATGAGACCAAAACCATAATTTTCTCCGAAAATGACCATTTTTCCAATGTATGCCAAAAATCCAATTTGGCCCAAAACAAGTCCATTAAATACCATTCGTCATTTTCCTAGAAAATAGCCCAAACATAAACCCATCATTTTCCCAGAAAATGGTTCTCGTATCCATTTAATCAAAATCTACAATTTGTCTAGAAAATGGTCCACATATCCAATTATTCTGTATGCACTATGATCTCCTCTAGGGACCATCCGCCCACCCTACCTCCCTTCGTCACACTACAGGTAACGATCGTGCTTGTGATTTTGTAAAGAGTGATGCCTAGCGCGTTCATGGCCAAGCATCCTTTAGCCCCCTCGCCAGTAGAGGGGCCATGGAGTTGGCACGAAAGCATTACCATCTTGTCCAATCATGTTGTCACCCAGTGACAACTCAAGGGACGTCACTCAGTTTATTATACTCCCGAGTGACCAGAGGAGCTCTATCGAGATAATGCCTTATCTCAGCTTGGGGTCGTGATACACACGCACCCAAAATATTTTCTCAAAACGAAAATCTAGTTTTCAACCATGAGACATGAGAATGCATGCAACAAAATAATGAATGTCATAATACAATACTCAAAAAATAAATATACCCAATCATAGCCCAACTCCACAAATATACCCATCCTCCAATCTGACCCAAAACCCACATTCGACAACAACCACTAAAAGTCTGCCAATGCTTCTCGAACCCAAGACCCATCACAACCAAACAGATTGCAGAAAATATGTTAGTGTAAAAATATATTTAAATCTCATTAAATTATTTAGAAAATTACTTACAACGATGAAAAGAAAATTTTGGAAGATCAAAGGTGATGCCAAAAGTGGCGAAGTAGTGGTGGAGCAGCGTTTTCCAATGGGTGACCGTGGGTCACAAAACTGGAAAAATTGAGAGGGAGCTACAAGGAGGATTGGACTGGGCATGGAGGAGCTAAGGGGGTCAGTGGAGCTAGTGGTGGTGGTTGGAGGCCATGGGTGGCGGCGCACTGTGGTGGATCTAGAGATGTGACGCCCCCAACTCCCATGTATGGAAACACATGAATCGTGATGTTGGGATGTTGATAACATAGGTCACGCACCCTAACAACAAGTGCTAAGTGTGTGCACATGCAACAAGAACTGTAAAACAAAAGTTGCAGCAGATAAGTTAAATTTAGTCAACTAAGTATCATAATTTTAAATACAAGTCTCCCAAAATAAAATGTCTTCAAAAGTTATACAATAATCCAATAAAAATATAATACAAACCAAAGGTACACATCAAAAGAGGGAAATAAATCCCAAAACACGAGAAAGCAACCCCAGGTCACTCCTCCGGTGGAGCTGAAGCCTTAGGCTCTGCATCATCATCTGCATCAAATCTACGATTCCATAAAATGGAACCGTAGGGTTTGAATACCACGTGAGATTGTGTACCTCAGTAAGTAATCAATCAAATAACTCACAAGATAAAAATACATTAATACAACCAACATATATGTGTGCATATGCTGAAATATGCATGACACCCAAAACATCATTTTCCATGAAAATGAATATTTTTCCAACACACACCAAAGTTCCAATTTGGCCCAAAACCATTCCATTAAAATAAACCTCCATTTTCCTAGAAAATGGCCCGAGTTTAAAATCATAATTTTCCAAGAAAATGACCCATCATCCAATAATCATGTATGCACCATGATCTCCCATAGCGACCATCCGTATACCTTGGCTCCCTTCGTCACACAACGGGTAATGTGTGTCTTCGTAATGAGCGATGCCCAGTTCATTTGTGACCAAGCATCCTCTAACCCCCACCAGCAAGAAGGGCTATGGAGTTGGCATGGGAGCGTTACCATTTTGTCTTATCTCGTTGTCGCCTAGAGACAACTCATGAGACGTCATTCAGTATATTACGCTCATGAATGACCATAGGAGCTTTACCGAGATAATGCCCCATTTAGGCTTGGGGTCATGATACGCACACACCCAAAAATCATTCTCAAATGAAAACCCAGTTTTCATTTACAATACATGCACATGCATGAAATTATACAATGAATATCATGATACCAAACACACCATAAAAAACCAAGCATAAACCAATTCCACAAATAGTCTCATCCTCCAATCCAACCTGATCCCTATACTCCTTAGACCTAAGGCCCGACACAACCAATATACTACAAAATACATGTTAGTGCAAAAATATATTTAAATCTCAAAAAAATTCTTTGAAAAATTACTTACAATAGCAGAATTAAAATTTTGGGAGATCAAGGGTGTGCTAGATCATGGGTGACACTGAAAGTGGTGGAGTAGCAGCGAAGCTGCTGTTTCAAGGGGGCAACTAACTAATGGAAATGATATTTTCATGTGATGGTGTAGAATGTGACCAAGTTAGGTTGAGAGTAGGATTGATATTTGAGGCAAACTTTAGTAATGGTTTTGGTGGACTTTAGTGGTCATTGATATTGAGTTTAGTTACCACTAGACTAATTGCTAGTCGAAGTTGAGATGAGACTTAAGGAATATGTTGTCAACTTGAAATTTATATGTGCATCTATTTATTTGGTTGGGATGGTATTGAATCTTTTGAGCTTGTTGCATACTTAAGTTGTGACTGGGAATACTTCTGTCATAGAGATATTCACTTAAATTTGTATTGACACATGTACGAGTTGAGGGAACAAACTTCAGCTCTCTTCGATGGGAGTGCTCTAATTGTTGCTACCCTTGGAATTTGCTCAAATTGATGTTAGCTTGAATCTTCCTCACTATTGAGACTTGCTTATACTCATACTTGTTACACTTCTCAAAAGATCTTTCGATGAATTCTTAGCAAAATGCTCATTATGGCCTGACTTAGCTTATTATTAAGTTATGGTCCATTTTTTTAAAAAAAGTTTCTAAGTCGTTTTCCTGAGTTTTTTTTAATTATTTTTTTAATGTCTATTTACTATTTACTTTATCTACTTATTTTTCTTGCAAGAGTTTTTGAAACTATTTTTGACTAATTGCTAAAATTTTATTTTCCTTGTGTTTTTTGACAAAAAGAAGAAGAAGAAGAAGAAGTTTTTAATGAAAGGACCAATCTTGAACCCAACTACTTTGTCTCAACCTTCCCATTTTTGATGCAAATCATTTGTGAGGGCCCAAGTTTGCTCTTGTGTGTGTATTTATTTGGTGAAGTTGGAGACCAAACTATTAAGTGGGTTCTTTTATTTTTGTGAGAGTTGGGCTGATTTTAGTGTGATATAGGTGCAAAATTTGGGCCCAACCTGTGTGCTTTAAGCCCATAAACTAGAGTCTAAAAACCCAACCCCTTAACCCCCTAAACAATATGTCGTTTTGGCATGAGAAAACCCTAAACTTCATTTCTTTCTCTCCCTCCCCCTCTAGCCCCGCCCCACTTCTTCTTCCCCTTTGTTTTCTTTTTGTCTTGGCATGCCACCACTAGCGTCCACCACCATGTCAACTTCATGTGTCAGCATGGTTTGTGCCTTCTCTACCTCTGCCAAACCACTGTCGGTCATCCCTAGTTGCTGTTGAGTCCTCCACACTTTGCGCACTGCTTCTTTTGGCAATGTGAGCAATGTTGGTCACACCTCTCACACAAACACATACACGCGCCTTGACATCGTGAGCCCCTCCTCTGTGGCCTATGCTCCTCTTGTTGTGCCCAATCGCCACCTATGGTGAGGTTTGTCACTAGTTGGTCGCTCAGTCTATACATAGGCTGAACCTCTTCCTCTTCAAAACCATCCAAAAAACATACGCTACTCCTCTTAAGTATTGTCTCATCACCTTCCTCTCCCACTGATCTTCATTTTCATAGCCTTTAAGAGAAATTTTCTCCAAGCTTCGCCATGCACTAACTTGATCCACCACTCCCAACCATGTTTCAGTGGTTGTTCAACCACCACCTTGCCTTCCCCTTCCAATTCCCGATCTCCTCCTCCCTTGATTTCACCCAACATGTGAGCTAAGGCTCACTTTAGGCACTGCTCCGCCGTGCTCCACAGCAAAAAATGACCACTTCCATCCATTGTCACGGCACCCAACCTGGATTGACCCTTGAGATACTAACATTGAATATGTTATTATCTAAATGTTGTTGCAGTCTGGTTGTGAATGAAAAGTGGGCGGGGGCCCTATGGAGCGTTGAGATATAATATTGTAGTTGGTGTTGGAATTGTTGGTCGAGGGCTAGGTGAAGCGTTGGGATTCGCATGTAGTTGTGATTTGTGAATCTCTGTGTTGTTCAGTCATTGTTTGATGTATTTATTTCCATGTCATTAGATAATTTTCTGTTCACGTATCTGCATTTTTTAATTGTCATTATTTATCTTTATTGTATTAACTATGCTCTTGCTCTTTTTGGTGTCAAAAGGCCAATAGAATTTTATGGGTGTGTGCGTATCACGACCCCAAGTTGAGATGTGACATTATCTTGGTGGAGCTCCTCTAGTCACTTAGGGGCACGTAAAACTGAGTGATGTCCCTTGGATTATTGCCGAGCGACAACGAGCTCGGACGAGATGGTAACACTCTCATATTGATTTTGTGGCCTCTCTGCTGGTGTAGGATAGAGAATGCCTGGTAATGTATGCATTGGGTGCGAAGCTGAGTATCGATTGTTATGAAGGCACACACACGGTTGTTACCTATGGTGTGACAAAGAGAGCCAGAGTGTGTGGATGATCCCTAAGGAAGACCATGGTGCATACTGTAACAAAATGAATATTTTGTGTGTATAAAATGGGATTTTGTTGTGAGTGTGTTATTTGTAAATTTTTCTAGTGGAGGGAAAGGAAAAGTAAATTTTGGAATATCTATTTATGCTTGTTGTGAGTGTGTGGTTGTCTGTTTCCATTGTTTGTATTTTTTGGTGGTTGATTTGTGGATTTACTTGCTGAGATTGCGAAATCTCATTGTGGTGTTCCCACCTGCTATTCCGTATCACGAAACCATAGATTTTGATTGGGAGAATGGATATGAGCATAGAGGACCAACCCCACCTTAGGAGTGAAAACCTGGGGTTTATTCCCATTGTAGTTAATTGGATTCTTATTTTATTTTATTCAGCTGGATGACTGTAATAACCTTATGGAAGACTTCTTTGTTGGGTTGTATTTAAATTTTTTGGTACTTAGTTTTTGGATTGCCTTATTATTATTTTCCATTGCTTTTATAACTGTACATGTATTACATGTCCACACACACTTGCACCCAGCGTTGGGATGCATGACCCGAGTGGCCATTACCCTAGTGTCACGATTCCTACTAAATCACATGTGAGGGTTGAGGGTGCCACATGTGCTATCAAGCGATTCGGCTCTGGATAAAACCACAAGTCATCCAGGTGCAATATTAGAAATTTAGGCTTTAATTATCTAGAAATGGAGTAATGGGTTGCATTTTGGAAGGCAGAAAATGGTGCAACCTAGGTTTCTGTGTGACAACTTTGTTGGTCAAGCTCCCAGGGACGAATTGCATGATGGGATTCCTCCAACAGAACATCCAACCTCAACCTCGGGAGGAACAAAGAGGGTGCTCCTATAAGCGTTTCTTGGCCCATAGGACCAATAGATTTACGGGCGAGGAAGACCTAACCAAAGCTAGGAAATGGACCAAGGATCTTCAGCAAACGTTTGAGATTTGCAAGTGCACCTAATCTTAGAAGGTGCTTTATGCAAATTACCTTCTGCAAGGAGAAGTTGCCACCTGGTTGGAAACTAAGTGGGAACTACTTGAGATGGAATTGGTGTCTTTTGTAGCAGTGATCTGGCAATGCTTCAAACAAGAGTTTGATGATCACTTTTTCCCTAACACAGTGAAGCGCTAGAAGGCTAGGGTTGGGAGTTCAATAGCCTCGTGCAATGAGATATGATAATGGAACAGTATGCTTGGAAATTCATGGAGCTTGGCAGGTTTGCAACACATTTTATTTCCATTGAAGAAATGCAGGCTAAAAGGTTTTAAGAAGGATTGTGATACTAGATCCACAGACAAGTCACTTGTCTACAAATTCAAAATTTTTAGAGGTTGGTTGAGGTGGCTTCCATAGCAAAGCGGGAGTATGGTAGTGCAGTAGGCTCTCTAGAGCTTTGAAGGAGGGAAGCAGTTTAGGGTCACCTCAGAAATTTGTGTCAAGGGTAGGGGCACAACCGCAGGCACCTACCGGTGTGCGTAAGGGGGCCGGACCCCAGTATGTGATAGATGCAACAAATTTCATGAAAGACTATTGTTATGGTGTGACCCATTGTTTCAAATGCGGTCAAGTAGGGCACTATGTTGGAGAATGCCCCAATACTGCCTAGGGAAATCGACCAGGGCAATGCAGAGAAAGGCCGAATTAGAGGCAAGCAATGCAGGCGAGGGTGTACACTGTGACACCCTATGAAGTTAATGATGAGGCTCTGGGGAATCAGGATGCGGGGGTCATCACAGGTATGAACTTGATCTGATCTATTTAAGTTGATGCATTGTGTGGCTTAAATTATAGAAATTACATTGAAAGTGTTTGATCCCATCAAGGAGAGTTCCCATTTACGAACTTTATGCTTGTACATTGTTTGATTCGGGAGCATCCCAATCCTTCGTGTCTACCACTTTTTCCTGAATGTGTAACCTAATCATGGAGCCTTTGCAATAGTCAATGGTTATAGTGTTATCAAATAGAGAAATGGTAATGTGTTCGAAAACTGCCTTAAATTGTCCTTTGGACTTTGGAGAGAGGATACTTTATGCCGATTTGATAGTGTTCAAATTGCTTGGGTTTGACATTGTTCTAGGAATGGATTGACTATTTTGACATTTCACAAGTATCAATTGTTGGAGCTAGGAGGTCAGTTTTCATCTACTTGGATGGGACTATATGGAATTCGCAGGTAGTAAGCTAAAGTTGAGACCCACGGTTATATCTGCGATCCAAGCAAAGAAAGATTTGGCAAGTCGGGTAGATGCTTATCTGTTTCAAGTGGTGACTAAACCAATGGAGAGAATGTTAGTAATAGGAATTCCAGTTGTTGCGGAGTTTCCAGATGTTTTTGTAGATGAACTCCCTAGATTGCCCTCCGTTCAAGATGTTGAGTTCACGATTGATCTAGAACTTGAAGCTGCTTCGGTGCATAAGGCCCCTTGCAGGATGGCAGTAGTTGAGTTGAAGGAGTTGAAGACTCAATTGCAAGAACTTCTTGACCAGGGATTTATTGAACCTAGTTCCTCACCTTGGGGAGCACCCATACTATTTGTCAAGAAGGATGGCACCCTTAGAATATGCATTGATTATCGGGAGCTTAACAAGGTGACCATAAATAACAAATATCCACTGCCCATGATTGATGATTTATTTGATCAAACTCAAGGTGCAGCTACATTTTCAAAGATCAGCTTGAGATTGGGTTACTATCAGCTAAGAATAAGGGACACAGATGTACCAAAAACCACTTTCAGATTGAGGTACGAGCATTATGAGTTCAAAGTAATGCCTTTTGGACTAGCCAATGCGTCTGCAACTTTCATGGACATGATGAATTGGGTGTTTTGGGCTTATTTGGATTCCTTTGTGATAGTCTTTATTAACAATATTCTTGTATATTCTCGAGATTTGGAGGACCATGTAAATCACCTATGGTTGGTACTTGGTAAATTGCAGTAGCATTAGTTATAGGCAAAACTTAGAAAATGTGAGTTATGGCTTGATGAAGTCAAGTTCCTTGGGCATCTTATCTCTCAAGAGGGTGTGGCTATAGATCCTTGTAAGGTTGAAGCAGTTTTGGCTTGGTCACGTCAACGACAGTGCATAAGATCCGAAGCTTCTTTGGACTCGCAGGTTACTATTGAAGATTTGTGGAAGAATTTTCTAGATTGTCTAGACCACTCACTGCTTTGACCAAGAAGAATTTTGAGTTTGTCTGGACTGGAAGGTGTGAAAGAAGCTTCCAATAATTGAAGAAAAGGTTGATCTCAACACCTATTTTGGCACTTTTAGGGCAATACAAGTCGTTTGTTGTTTTCAAAGATGCTTCCAAATTTGGTTTGGGGTGTGTTTTGATGCAAGGAAGGTTAGTTGTGGCTTATGCATCCCACCAACTGAAGGATCATGAAAAGATCTATCCCACTCATGACTTGGAGCTTGTTGTAGTGGTCTTTTTCTTTAAAACTATGGTGGCACTATCTGTATGGTGAGACATGTGAGATCTAAACAGATCATAAGAGCCTGAAGCATCTTTTCACACAAAAAAATCTCAACATGAAATAGAGAATGTGGTTGGAATTAATTAGCAACTATCAATGCGAGATTAAGTACCATCCTAGGAAGGTGAACCAGGTTTCCGAAGCTAAGTCAAAACTCCCACATGGCGGATATGGCTGAATTGTTGCAGTAGACTCTCTCTCCTTTATGGGATGAGGAAGCTTTTGGTGGAGAGTTTGCAATAAGAGGAGATCTTAGCTTTCATACAAGAAGCTAGAGTTATAGACTTTAAAGAGTTAAAGACCCTTCAGAGGAGTGACCCGAAACTTTTAGATATCCAACGAGGAGTCAGAAAATTGAGAGGAACTATGCATTTTAGTTTGAGCATTGTGATACCCCGTTTTTATGTGTATTTTCACTGAAGGAATATTTTAATTTAATTAAAATAATAGTCCTTTTATTTTAAATCATCGGATTTTAATTGGATTTTAATTGCTGTTGAGTTTAAATTGCTGTTTAATTTATTTTAACTTGTCTTTGGATTTAAAATTAAGTTGTTAGTTTTTATTAGTTATTTATTATATTTTAGTTTTACGTTGTATTTAAAATATTTTCTTGGTTTTATTGCTTTTAAAATTGTTTTCGTTGGATCAGTTATTGGACTCCAGAGGTGAGGATTGGACCTCATTTCTTTTCTCCAATCTTTTCTTTTTCTCTTTTCTTTTTCCTTTCTCTTTCTTTTCTTCTTTTTCTTTCTCCCCCGGCTCTCTCCCGCGCGACACTCTCTCTCTCTACCCATTTCCGTTCAAATTTCTCTCTCCACCCAGAACCACCGCCGCCGGCCACCGTGCGGCACACCACCCACCCAGATTTCTTCCCTTCTGGCCGGTGATCATCCCCACCAAGTTTCACCGCCATCCGAGCCGCCGTTTGGCCGGAATAGCTCCTTCAAGCCGAACGGCTTTTGCTCCGTTTTGCCGCCGTCGCTCCACCTCCGGCCACCACCTCTTCACCACTTCATCACCGACTCCTTGCCATCCTAAACCACCCATTTCTGGCCTCGATCCATCGCCGGAACAGTCCCCACGAGCTAACTCTCCAATTTGGGTATTTGACCTCCTACCGCCGTTTTCGCTACCACCCACGACCAACCCTCACTTCCACTAGTTTCATAAAAACCTCTAAGTCATTTTCTATCAATCCCGAGCCTTGGTTTGTCCCCGTTCAAAAGTGGGTATTTTACAACCCACGGCCACAGTAAAATTGCGCTGTTACGTTGCTTTTTCTTCACCGTTTGCCGCTCGCAGATCCATCGAAAATTAATATATAGCGCTGTAAATATTTTTCAAATTTCATTTTAGATTTAAATATATTTTTACTCTTACAATAATTATTTGTGATCTGGTTGGTTATTTCGGACTGAGTCCGAGGAGTCGGGGGTCGGTTGGATTTGAGGACGGAGTTATTTGTTTGGTTGGTTTGGATGCTTGGAAGGTGTTGGTGAATGTGTGTAATTTTATTGGCATTGCATTGTGCACGCATATGCATGTGATATATATTGAAACTGGGTTTTCATGAGTTAAATGGATTTTTGGGTGCGTGTGTATCACGACCCCAAGCCGAGATGAGGCATTATCTCGGTGGAGCTCCTCTGGTCACTCGGGAGCGTAATATACTGAGTGACGTCCCCTGGCTTATCGTTGGGCGACAACGGGAGCGGGCGGGATGGTAACGCTCTGGTACCGACTCCGTGGCCCCTCTGCTGGCGGGGGCTAGAGGATGCCTGGGCCAGGTATGCGCTGGGCGCGAGACTGGGATTGCTCGTTTAGATGTCACAGGCGTAGTCGTTACCTGTGGTGTGACATAGTAGCCAGGGTGTGTGGATGATTCCTAGGGGAGATCATGGTGCATGCATTAATTGGAATTGGTTTGGATTTGGATATGGGCCATTTTCCCAGAAAATGGCGAGGTTTCGGTATGAGGATTTTGTGATCCATTTTCTGGAAAATGGTGGTTTCTTGATTTGGGCCATTATCTGGGATAATGGCGAGGAATGATTTAAAGGATATATTTTGGGCCATTATCTGGGATAATGGCGAGGAATGATGTGACGCCCACAAATTCCGCTTGGGATTGAACAGACATTTGAAGCGTCGAGACATGCAACACAAGGTTACCTGCCCCCGTTCATGACATATAAGATGCAATGTTCCTAACATGCATCTAGCATTATGCAATATTCGCAGCGGATAATCTTTTTCTTTAGCAATACTATGCACCAAACTAAATATATCCCAAATACTTGAAACATAATTCATACATAAAGGCATACTAAAAAGCCGTGATCACCACACTAGTCTAAAATGGTTGTGATCAAAAGAATACTTGAGATACAACTCCAAAAGTACAAGTATTAACCTAAGTTAAATACTATACCATCATCAACATCGCACCGTGGCCTAGTCGACCGTATTCAGTTGGTCAGATTCCAATTCTCCTTTGGGTCCTGTAACAAGATCTACCATTCGGGGGGAATGGTAGTTGGGACTACCACAGTGAGATTTGATTACAAATCTCAGTAAGTTAACATAAAACTTATACACAGGTTAAAAATGCATGCATGGCAGTAAAAGCATAAATGCATAATTATAGTCATACATAAACATAGTATAACTTGACATATAGCATGACTTAACCAGAACTTAAGCGTGAACTGAACTTGACTTAACATGGCATGAACTTAAGCTTAAAACATAACATGAACAATCAACATAACATGAACGTGAAACATAACATGGACATGAACATAACATAACATGAACGTGAGCTTGAACGTATCATAAACGTGAACATAACATGATGTGAACATGAACTTGGAACATAACATGAACATGAACATAACATGTACGTGAGCATAACATAACATGAACTTGATCTGAAACTTGACTTAACATAAACTTGGAATCTTATTTAATTGTCTTGATTAATAACGTGCATTAATACGTACTCCACAGTTGTTGTGGCCCCACGTATTCAAGTAACATAAAACATAATACGTACTCCACAGTTGTTGTGGCCCCACGTATTCTACATGTCACAATTGCTGTGTCTCATGTAGTGTATGCTCCACAGTTGTTGTGGCCCCATACTTCATGCTCCACAGTTGTTGTGGCCCCATGAATTCACATAACATAAAATATAATACGTACTCCACAGTTGTTGTGGCCCCACGTATTCTACATGTCACAATTGCTGTGTCTCATGTAGTGTATGCTCCACAGTTGTTGTGGCCCCATACTTCATGTAACATAAAATATAATACGTACTCCACAGTTGTTGTGGCCCCACGCATTATAAGTAACATAAATATAATACGTACTCCACAGTTGTTGTGGCCCCACGCATTATAAGTAACATAACATTAAATATAATACGTACTCCACAGTTGTTGTGGCCCCACGCATTATAAATAACATAAAATATAATACGTACTCCACAGTTGTTGTGGCCCCACGCATTATAAATAACATAAAATATAATACGTACTCCACAGTTGTTGTGGCCCCACGCATTATAAATAACATAAAATATAATACGTACTCCACAGTTGTTGTGGCCCCACGCATTATAAATAACATAACATAAATATAATACGTACTCCACAGTTGTTGTGGCCCCACGCATTATAAGTAACATAAATATAATACGTACTCCACAGTTGTTGTGGCCCCACGCATTATAAGTAACATAAAATATAATACGTACTCCACAGTTGTTGTGGCCCCACGCATTATAAATAACATAAAATATAATACGTACTCCACAGTTGTTGTGGCCCCACGCATTATAAATAACATAAATATAATACGTACTCCACAGTTGTTGTGGCCCCACGCATTATTATAACATAACATGTCTTATCTTTCTTAATGCATGTGATATTATTTAATATCATATACTTTTCTAACATGGCGTATACTTGTAAATGGCATAATATGATTTAATCATAAACATTTCATGGCATACATGTATCATATGGCATACTTAACATGGCATACTTATAACATACATCATTGTATGGCAGAAAAGATTATTTAACAGATAATTATTCATGAGAGATTAAATCATACGTAACAGATAAACATGTAATGACATAGCATGACATGGCATATACGATAACATACATACATAAATTGTAGTTCTCTTACCCATCACACATACACAATAAACTGATAGTAAGTTAGAGGCTAACTTACCTCGATCGTCGCGTTCTATGAGAATAGAGCGCGAGACACGAGGAACTGCACAACAGCTGGAAGAGGAACACTCGAGTCCTTAAGATTTTCACTTCTGAACTCAATTGCCATATTGTAAGCACTTGCAACACCACGGCCAACTTGAGGTTTCACTATACTCGGAAGAGATAAATTGACTTCAGAAAGCCTTTGCACTAAAACAAGTTCATTAAAATTATCAATAACAACCAAACAAACAACTCATTTCTCAATCCATATACTCTTAGCCATAGTCAACCACAAGATGACACCAGTCATCCCGGACTATAATCCATATCATCACTGCTTCGGGACACTGTCATACAGTTTCCCAACATTACACCATACGCTCCACACTTCTCTGCTACGCCATTCAACCCTTCGTGACACGCCATCCGATGTATCACGACTTAATACAGAGTACACTCACGTGAACTCTCTTCCATCCACACTACAATACCCATCACTGCGATACACGTCTCACGGTGCATCGCTACGCGACACGGAGTACGCGCTACGCGTACTTCCTTCGCTACAACTCTCATCAACACGATGCACATCACACGATGCATCGCCATACAACACGGAGTACACTACATGCGTACTCCCTTCCTTCTACGACACACATCACTACAGTGCACGTCGCGCGGCGCGTCGCTGCATTACACAGAATACGCTACACGCGTATTCTCTTCACACAACCCGCCGTATCACATCTACGGCATCCATCTCACGCCTATACTTCACAGCACAGTCCACAAAATACACAATCAAACGCAACACTTCACAACCACACTTCGCTTCACAACTACGCAACGAATTCCACAAATACAACTACACAATCCACAAACCAACCAACTATTTTAAACGTAAAATAACTAGAGATAGAAGGTTATACCATCGACGGGATAACCCGTGCGTCGCTCGTTGTTTGTCACGAACATGCGTCGAAGGAACGTAAGTGGCGGCGTACGGTGGCTGTCCACCACATAAAGTGGTAGTTTGGGCTTGAGAAAGGCTAGGCGTGGTCTTGGAAGACTCATGATTTTACAGCTGTCGGTGAAGAACAAATTACGTGATTTACGGAAAAGATAATCTATACGCGTGATTCCAGATGAGGGTAAAGACGAGAGAGATGTGATTGCTGTCGGGAAATAATCCAGAACTGATAATTTTAGCGGGCTGTTACAAATGATTTAAAGGATATATTTTGGGTTAAATGGGAGTTTTGGCGTGTATGGAAAAAAATATGTTTTATGGGACATGTGCATTGGGCATTCTTTCATACATATTGTAGAGTTTAATATATATTTTTTATCTTGTGGTGTTTGGAATATTACTTACCTGCGGCACCATTTTTGGTACCGTAGTTTTGATGCAGAGGTTGAGGATGAGGAGGAGGCTGAGCCCGAGGAGGTGGCTCTGCCAGAGTTTTGGCTTGGAATTAATTTACCCTTGGATAATATCTTTATTTGTTTTTATGGTATGTATTTGGTATTTGAAACAGTATTGAATTTGTATTATTTTATTACGTGTGTTTTAAGTTAGTTTGTATTTAAATAAAATTATGGTACTTAGTTGTAAGATATTTATTATCCGTTGCGTGGTTTATTTTGTACACCTGTTGCATGTACACACACTTGGCACTTGGTGATGGGATGTGTGACCCGTGTTGTCATCATCCCGACGTCTCGATTTCCACGCGCTCGTACGTGGGAGTTGGGGGCGTCACAAGCATAGGCGGTACCTTACTGTAGAGTGATTCCTTTAGATTTAGAGATTAAGGAGAAGATTTTGGCAGAGGCTCATGCGACATCTTACTTTGTTCACCTTGGGAGTACGAAGATGTACCAAGATCTAAGGTCAAATTTTTGGTGTGAAGGAATTAAAAGGGACATAGCCATGTTCGTTGAAAGAGGTTACACCTATCGGCAAGTAAAGCTAGAACATCAAAGACCTGCCAATGACCTTCAACCTCTCTCGGTTCTTGAATGGAAATGAGATAATATTGCCCTTGATTTTGTAGTAGGTTTGTCGAGGACTCCTAGTGGGAAGAATTCTATTTGGATGATTATTGACCAATTGACCAAGAGTGCTCATTTTCTAGTAGTTACGAATACTGACACCTTGGGGAAGTTGACCCGACTTTATGTGAAAGAGATAATCGGGTTACATGAAATTCTCAAGACCATCGTGTTAGATAGAGATCCCAAGTTTACCTCCCATTGCAAGCTACATTGGATACTAAGTTGAAGTTTAGTAGCACTTATCATCCACAGATAGATGGCCACTGAGAGCGTACTATTTAGACTCTTAAAGATATGATGAGAGCCTGTGCTCTAGAATTGAAAGGTAGTTGGGAAAATCACTTGTTGCTCATAGTGTTTGCGTACAACAACATTTTCTAAGCTTCCATTCATATGGCACCCTATGAGGCTCCATATGGCACCCTATGAGGCTCCATATGGGAGGAAGTGTAGATCACTGTTGTTTTGGGATGAGGTTGGTGATAGCAAGCTCATTGGGCTAGAAATTATTCAACAGATAAAGAGGCAAGTCAAAATTATAAGAAACAAGATGGTGGCAGCTCAGAGTCATTTGAAGAGTTATGTGGATAAGAGGAGAAGAGACTTGTCTTTCGAAAAAGGCGACTGGTGTATCTCAAAGTGTCACCCACGAAGGGCATTAAGCGGTTTGGGAAGAATGGGAAGCTTAGCACGAGATATGTTGGACCATTTAAGATAATGGAGAGGGCTGGCCCTGTGGTTTATAGAATCGAACCACCAGAATATTTTGGAGATATGCATGATGTGTTCCATGTCTTCTTGTTGAAGAAGAGTTTTGGATAGCAGGAACCACATTTTATTGATCTCGGTAATGTCCAATTGAAATCAAACCTTACATACGAGGAAGCCAAAACTCGAATTTTGGACCGAAAGGAGCATAAATTAAGATCCAAGACTATACCCTTAGTGAAGGTGTCAAGGGAGATTCGACGGCTCCAGACTTCACTTGGGAGAGAGAAGCGGACATGAGAGAGCACTACCTATAACTGTTTGTGTATTATTGATCTCTTATCTTATTCCAAGCAAGTATTGAGCTGTATCTTGTAAACTTGTTTTGAAGTTTTAATGGATTAAGCTTGTCAATTTCGAGGACGAAATTCTTTTAAGGGGGGAGGATGTGAGGGCCCAAGTTTGCTCTTGTGTGTATGTTTATTTGGTTATGTTGGAGTCCAAATTGTGGTAAGTGGGTGATTTCTTTTATTTTTGTGTGAGTTGAGCTGATTTTAGTGTGATGTGGGTGCAAAATTTGGACCCAACCTGTGTGCTTTGAGCCCATAAACTAGAGTATGAAAAGCCAGCCTCTTACCCCTTAAAACTATGTCGTTTTGGCATGAGAAAACCCTAAATTTCATCTCTTTCTTTCCCTCCCCCTCTAGCGCTGCCCCACTTCTTCTTCCCCAGTGTTTTCTTTTTTCTTGCCCCTTCCCCTGGCAGGCAGTGGCTTTGCCACCACCCACATTCACCACCATGCCGAATCCACGTGTTGGCATGGTTTGTGCCTTCCCTACCACCGTATGATCACCTCGAGCCCCTCCTCTGTGGCCTGCGCACTGCTTGGTGTGCCTAATCACCGCCGATGGTAATGTTTGTCGCAAGTGGGTTGTCTGACCTATGTTAAGGACAAACCTCTTCCTCTTCGAAAGCATCCCAAGAACACCCTCTCCCCCTCTTAACTATTGTCTCATCGCCTTTGTCTCCCTCCAATCTTCATTTTCGTAGCCTTTAAGAGAATGTTTCTCCAAGCTCTATCGTGTGCCGCCAATTACTACTCCTAGCAGTGTTCTAGTGGCTATTTGACCACCCCCTTGCTTTCCCCTTCCCATTCCCGACCACCTCCTCCCTTGATTTCACCCAAACCATGAGCTAAGGCTCACTTTAGGTACTGCTCAGCCATGCTCCCCTGCCCTCCATCACCAAAAATTACCTCCTCCACCCTCTATCACATCAAATTTCCACCCTTTAATTTTTTCTAGTCATAGATCCCTTTCAATCTGTCTGGGCCGAGGGTTGGGAGAAACGTTGGGATTTGCATGTAGTTGGGATTTGTTAATCTCTTTGGTGTTCTATCATTGGTTGATGTATTTATTTCCATGTCATCAGATAACTGTATCTTCACACATCTGTATTTTTTAATTGTCATTATTTATCTTTATTGTATTAATTGTGCTTTGCTCTTTGTCTGTGCTGTAAAATTTAGAAATTGTGTTATTGGTGTTGAAAGGCTAATGGGATTTTGTAGGTGTGTGCGTATTACAACCCCAAGCCGAGATGGAGCATTATTTTGGTGGAGCTCCTCTGGTCATTCTGGAGGGTGTAAAATTGAGTGACATTCACTGGGTTGTTGCCCAGTAACAATAGGCTAGAACGAAATGGTAATGCTCTCGTGTGGACTCTGTGGCCTCTCTCCTGGCTGAGGCTAAAGGATGTCTAGTAACGGAGTTACCCATTGTGTGACGAAGGGAGTCATAGTGTGTGAATGGTCCCTAGGGGAGACCATGGTGTATGCCATAGCAGAATGAATAATTTCTGTTTATAAAATGGGATTTTGTTGTGAGTGGGTTATTTGTAAATTTTTATAGTTAAGGGAAAGGAAAAGTAAGTATCCATTTATGCTTGTTGTATGCATATGGTTGTTTGTTTCCATTATTTGTATTTTTTGGTGGTTGATCTATGGATTTACTTATTGAGATTGTGAAATCTCATTGTGGTATTCCCACCTACAGTTCCATTTCATGGAACTATAGATTTTGATGTAGAGGATGGATATGAGCATGGTGGACCGACCCCACATGATAATTTGGGGTTTGTCCCCGTTGGAGTTTATTGGATTCTTATTTTATTTTACTCAGGTCTATGACTGTAATAACCTTATGGAAGACTTATTTGTTGGGTTGTATATAAATTTTCTTGTACTTAGTTTTGGATTGCCTTATTATTGTTTTTTACTGCTTTTATAACTGTACACATATTGCATGTCAAATTTAGGCCAGTTGTGGAAGCTATTGGGTGCACAACAGAAGGGTGATACTTTATAATATGATGGTTGGGAGTAAATTTTTATGATGATCTTAGGGAATTAGTTATGATTGGAGATCACAGAGAAATTAAAAATTTGAGACTATTCATTCCATTGGAGGTTGATCATGCTACAATAAACATTTATGGTTATTAATGGTTGAGCTTAGAAGAGAGTAGCAGGTGACCAAAGTGAGTGCAATAGAGGCTTGGAAGCTGAAGCTTAGGTGTCAATAATGGAAGACATAATCAAGATTATGAGGCAATAATCTTTAAGATCCATGGGTGTTGAGAGCACTGCGCCGAAGCAAGGGAAGTGATCCCTTCCTACCAGTAAGGTGCTATTGAAGATGAGCCAGTGGTCAGGCAAAATGCAGCTAGTCCAAAGTAGGGTGAGCAAAATACTATGTAGAAAGCCTAGCAAACACATTCCAACACTGGGTGATAAAGGACTTTTCCCCTTGTGATCGGCAAGAAAGGACTTTACAAGGACAAGACCGGTACAAACGTATGAGCTCTCCAAGACAACACAGAGATGCTCAAGAGGAGGTAGGTGTTATACATAGAGGCCTATACTACATTTGAGATGTCACATCTCGAGTAAGCCTACGAAGAGAAAGATTACGGACTTGTAGGCCATATTATCTAATCTTAGAGGTACAGTCTAGTGCCACATAGGAGACCCATATTGGGGGAAGGATTGCTGGATTGGATGCACGGCAAACAACAGGAACGTCTGTGCCTTGTCTATTAGTCACTCGGTCTACAACCCTTCAAGTCTAGAGAGCAAATGGATGATTGAGATTGAAAGGCTACTATACAAGCATATTAGTAGAATGTTAGAAGGACACCTGATGATCCTACCCTTTAAAAGGTTTTGGAAAAGGAACAAAATCTCACTTTTGAGATCGTAAATTATTGGATTTTCTTTGGAGTTGGAGTCTTCAAAAGAAAGCAAGTGGCTTCGGGGTGTGAAGAAGAGAGAGCAATGCCACTGTAATATTTTAATACCATTTAGGTAGGTTAACTTCTAAAACCGTACTAAAATGTGGGGTAAATGTTTGTGAATATGTTTGTAAGGTTTGGCTTTGCATAATTTGTAACTCTCATCCTTTTCTTCATAAACAATAATATACATACTTTCTTCAGTATGTTTATGGATTATCTTTACACTGCGCTTTACAGATTATGTGGTTGCATGGTGCGGATTAGTGGTGATTGTGATTTTTGGGTGCATGAGTCTTATTGTGTGTGGCGCCCCCGACTCTCATGTGTGAAAAGACAGGAATCGTGATACCGAGATGATGACAACATGGGTCACACACTCCAAACGACAAGTGCTAAGTGTATATCTATGCAAAAAGTGTATAACAAAAAATCACAATGGATAAATAAAAGATAGTCAACAAAGTACCAAAATTTTAAATACAGAACCATCAAAATAAAAGCCTTTCAAAAAGGTTATACAGTTATTAAGAAAAATACAGTAAAAGCCAAAATTACATAGCCAAAAAGGGAAACAAATCCCATGATCCAAAAGTGACCACGAGTCACTCCTTTGGCAGAGCCAAAGCCTTAGGCTCAACATCCTTCTCTGTATCAAAATCTACAATTCTATAAAAAGGAACCGAAGGGTAGGATTGCCACAGCGAGATTATGAATCTCAGTAAGTAATCAACCAAACAATCCAAAAGAAAAAAAACACATTAATGCAACTAACAAATATGTGTGCACATGATGAAACATGCATGAGACCAAAACCATTAATTTTCCCGAAAATGACAAATTTCCCAACGCACGCCAAAAATCTCATTTGGCCCAAAACAAGTCCATTAAATACCATTTGCCATTTTCCTAGAAAATGACCCAAACATAAATCTACCATTTTCCCAGAAAATGGTCCTCGTATCCATTTAATCATAAATTGTCATTTTCCAAAAAAATGGCCCATATAAATATCTATTCATTCAGTCACTGTAGGCAAGAGTCACAGACGGGACTTACCACCATTTTTGCTTACCACAATCCTTACAACTTACACTGTAGGTGGGAATCATAGGCGGGACTGACCACTATTATTGTTTACCACCATCCCTATAGCTCCCACTATAGGCCGGAATCACAAGTGGGACTTCCCACCATCCTTGTTTATGACCATCCCTATACTTTATTTTTTTGTTTCTTTCGTTCTTTTCAATCCGTTCATTACGCATGCACCCAAAATTCTTTCTTAACACAAAAACCCAGTTTTCAAACATGATACATGAAAATGACCCAACACTTCTCGGACGTAAGACTCGTCACAACTAACCAAATTGCAGATAACAAGTTAGTGTAAAAATATATTTAAATCTCAATAAATTCTTTAAAAAATTACTTACAATGATGGAAGAAAATTTTGGAAGATCAAGGGTGATGCCAAAAGTGGCGGAGTGGTGACAAAGCAGTGTTTTCGAGTGTTGGCCGAGGGTCACAAAAATGAGAAATTCGAAGGGGAGTTAAGGGAGGCTTGGGCTAGGCATGGAGGGGCTTATGGACTAGATGGTGGTGGTTGGTGGCCGTGGGTGGCAGTGCTCAGTGGAGATTGGGCCAAAGAAATAGAGAGAGGTCGTGGGCGAGTGAGAGAAAGTGGGGGAAGGTGGGGTCACGGTGGGGCATGAGATTGGCTAGGGGAGGTCACCGATGGAAAGGGAAGGTGCTGATGGTGATGCGGTGGCCAGGCGACGGCGGACGGCAGAGCTGGGTTGTTAAACACGTGGGTCTTTGATGGGTGCGTGGAAGGGGACAACAACGAGATGGAGCCTGGGTTCCGTGGAGGTGGGTCGCTATCGTGAGGTGATATTGGTGAGGTGGGTGGTGACAATCAGTAGTGCACAGCGGCGAGGCTGGGTGGAGTTGAAACAAGGAGGAGAAAAAGAGAGAGGGAGGTCACGCGGGCTGAGGGGGAAAAAAGGGAAGAGAGAGAGGGTAAAGGGAAGAAAGGAAAAAGAAAAAGGAAGAAAATTAACTGATCCAACGAAGAAGATTAAAACAACTGTTTAACTTAAAATCACATTAACTAAGGAAAATAAAAATAGTAAAATCCAACAATAAAAATAATTTGAAATAAAGAGCCAATAAATATTAGACAATAAATGATAACGAGAAAAGGTTCATTAAGATAATTTATACAACTTAGGTAGTAATAACAATAAAATACCATAACAATAATAATAATAACCAATTTAAAATAAAGGAACCCATAAAATAATTAGTAAAATAACTAATTAAAAATACAAGGAAATGAGAGATGTCACATCCTCCCCCCTTAACAGAAATTTCTTCCTCAAAATTGGCAAGGTCAAACATTACCGCCAAGGCAAGATACAAAATACAACTCAGAACATATTTGCGAAAAACATACTATCAATGATGCCCAAACTAATATGGGTACTGCTCTCTCATGTTTGCTTCTATAGACGATTCCATCATATTCACACTAGTCTCCTAGTGGGTACATCACATTTAGTACTCCTAGGGCAGCCATGTAATCCGAAATCTCTATTTCCACAATAACCTTAATACAATACCCAATGAATCGCAATGATTAATAGTTTCATAGGACAAACCATACTAACCTCAATCGACTGCTATGCTATAACTTCCAAACTGTCATTATATTCAAGGCTTTGGTAACCTATTAGGCGCTTCTCAAGTTAACCACCAATAAACATAATTTGCATGACTGAAAGATTAACCTCCAACAGCAAGTATAGTCTCAAGATTGCAAATCACCACTAATTCCTCAAGATCAACACAAAGTTTGGACCCTCAACTATATCACAAAATATCACGCTCTTGCAGTGCACTTTTATATTTCGCCAAAATGCATAAAAATTATGTTCTCATAAATTAACATCATCAAGTACAAGCTAGCGCAACACCTATTAACAAGAAAACTCTTAACACATTTTGGTAGAAATTACTCTACCTCCAAAACCACGAATTATTAGACATATTTCTCAGTTGGCACTCGCTGCCTTAATTAAAATTAATATTTTGCTAAATACATCCATGTTCGTTGATAGAAAACTAGTACCAACCCACCTCAGCATCCCAACTTGAAAACAAGTAACATCATCTCGTAAATATGCACGTCCCATATAAGGTAAAGAACATACCCTAAAAGACTCAAACCCATCCCGGCCAACCAATAAAAGCGCCTATAAACTTCTACCCAAAAACATATACTTGAAAGCTCATCACCTAAATTCTAAATATATACTAATCTAGTGGTGACTAAACTCAATACCAACTACCATTGAATTCACCAAAACATTGTTGAAACCTTCTTGGTAACTCGCCCACCTGCTTCTACTTTATACCTAACTTGGTTGCATTCTATCATCATATGAATCATTCCCTCAATTGGCTCCACTTATATCCTTAAAATCAGCAAATAACTATTGCTTAAAGTTTTGTACCGACATTAACCTTAAATTTGCTAAGAATCCACTCCCAAAAGCCCGCAGAACATATAGCCTCAAGATTTTAATTCCTATGTGATATAAAGTTACAACTAATTCTTGAAGATGATCATGACCATTACCGCCTACCATCACTTCGTTAAGTATTCCGCTTCAGCTGTACACTCCGATCAACTAACCAAAAACCTAAGGCTAAGATCTCTTGAATTTAACACTATCGTATCGAATCCACTTCAACACCTACCAAAACCACTTCTTCCAAGCCAAAATGAAACAAGGACCTGTACTCTCCAAAATCCATACACACTCACAGCTATTACATGTCAATCTCATGCATTCTTAGCCAAAACCAATGCTCCTCCAAATGTACAAGTGATCCATTATTGCCATTTCAATCATCTGGGCCTATATTCTCAAAATCAACAAGAATCATTTTCTAAATCCTCACCATCTATTGTCCTTAAATCTAATATGGATCATCCTAAAACTTGCCGCTATAACCTCGAGCTAATAACAATAATTTTCCGAACTAGATCAATATCTTCAATCCTCAAATAAATACTCTCCTTGAAAGTTCTATATCAATAACTCAACTATGATCAACCCCATTTTAATGGTTATAGACTAATCAATCTCCAGAATAGATCAATCTAGCATCCCAATTCTACAAAACTAAAAACTCAAATGCTCATTTGAGTTAATCAGTCATTCAAGTTTGCAATTCTAAAATGTTAAACTATATAGGAATCATTTTCAAAAATCCGCAAGATCGATGAAATTATATCCAATAATAAAACAATTGTCTCCCTAAACTTCTAAAATAAAGTCTAAAACATTAAATGATAACAAATCATTTCCTAAAGTCTGTAAAATCTTAAACCTTTGGTGAAATTCTGATAAATCTATCCTTGAAGTTTGTTGAACTAACAACCTCCTATTATAAAGCCTCATTTCATATTTCCACGGAATCCAAGGCCTCAATTATACTAAGTGATTTAAAGTTGTTCCCCTCCTCAGTTGTGACTTTAGTTCCTACTCCAAAGAGATCGCCTAGACCATGTCGTTCCCTTCAAGCTTCGATATTATAAAAGCAAACCAAATCACTATGAGTTCAGGCTTACTACACTAAATAATGAACCTATCAGTGGTATTCTCGGTCGTACCCTCTTCCTGCCATAGCGTAACCCATAACCCCACTTTTCAACTCCAAACAAAACAAAACTAAATAAAATAAAAATAAAAATGATAAAATAAAATAATTCAAAATAAATAAAATAAATTCAAATTAAAACTTTAAAATTTTCTAGTATTGTACCTACAGGACATGTGGTTTTACTTAGAGCTGAATAGCTTTGATACCACCTGTGGCACCCTCGACTCCCATATGTGAAAAGGTAGAAATCGGGACACCTGAATTACGACAACATAGGTCACACACCCCTAACGACAAATGCAAAGTGTGTTTACATGCAAAAAGTGTACAACAAAAAATTACAGTGGGTAAATAAAAGATAGTCAACTAAGTACCATATTTTTTAAATATAGAACCACCAAACTAAAAATCTTTTAAAAAAGTCATACAATTATCTAGAAAAATAAAGTAAAAGCCAAAATTACATAGCCAAAAAGGGAAACAAATCCCATGATCCAAAAGTGACCACGAGTCACTCCTCCGGCGGAGCCGGAACCTCAGGCTCAACATCATTCTCTGCATTAAAATCTACGATTCCATAAAACAAAACCGTAGGGTAGGATTACCGCAGTGAGATTATGAATCTCAGTAAGTAATCAATCAAACAACGCAAGAGATAAAAACACATTAATATAGCCATCAAGTATGTGTGCACATGATGAAACATGCATGAGACCAAAACCATCATTTTTCCCAAAAATGACAATTTTTCCAATGCATGCCAAAAATTCTATTTGGTCCAAAACAAGTCCATTAAATACCATCCGCCATTTTTCCAGAAAATGGCCCAAACGTAAATCCACAATTTTCCTAGAAAATGAACCATATAAATATCCATTCATTCAGTCACTGCAGGCAGGAATCACATGTAGGACTTACCACCATCCTTGCTTATCACCAACCCTATAACTTGCACTGTAGGTGGGAATCACAGGCAAGACTTACCACCATCCTACAACTCACACTATCGACGGGAATCATAGGCAGGACTTACCACTGTCCCTACAGCTTGTAATGTAGGTGGGAATGATAGGCGAGATTCTACCATTGTCCCTACTTACCACTATCACTACAGTTCTTTTTTCTTTTCTTTCATTCTTTTCAATTCCTTCATTACACATGCACCAAAAATCATTTCATAACACGAAAACTCCATTTTCAAACATGACACATGAAAATACATGCAAACAGTATATTTGATGTCATGGCATATCACACATTAGATAGAATACATCAATCATAGTCCAACTCCACAAATAAACCCATCCTCTAATCTGGCTCAAGGCCCACATTTGACAACAACCACAATCCATAAATCCAACACTTCTCGGACCAAAGGCCCGTCACATCCAACTAGACTACACATAACAAGTTAGTTAAAAATATATTTAAATCTTAATAAATTCTTTGGAAAATTATTTACAATGGCGGAAGGAAATTTTGGAAGATCAAGGGTGGTGCCAAAGGTGGTAGGGTGGCCACAAAGCAGGGTTTCAAGTGTTGGCTAAGGGTTACAAAACTGAGAAATTCAAAGGGAAGCTAAGGGAGGCTTGGGATAGGCATAGAGGGGCTTATGAAGGTCAATGGAGTGGAGGGTGGTTGCTAGTGGCCGTGGATGGCAGTGCACGGTAGAGATCATGCCAAAGAAATAAAGAGAGGCTGTGGGAGAGTGAGAGAGAGTGGGGAAAGGTGGGGTCATGGTGGGGTATGAGGTTGGCTAGGGGAGGTCACCAAAGGAAAGGGAAGCTGCTGGTGGTGGTGTGTGGCCAGGCGGCGGTAGACAATGGAGTTGGGAGGGGACGATAGCGAGATGGAGGCTAGGTTCGGTGGATGTGGGTCATCAGCGTGAGGTGATGTTGGTGAGGTGGGCGGTGACAATCGATGGTGCATGTGCTGGTGGAGAAAAAGGGAAGAGGGAGATGGAAAATGGAAGAAAGGAAAATGAAAAAGGAAGAAAAGGAAAAATGAAAAATGAAAAAGAAAAAGGAAAGAAAATTAGATCTACGCCCTTCGTTTTGGGGTCTTAAAACTGATCCAATAGAGAAGATTAAAACTACTTTTTGACTTAAAAACACAGTAACTAGGTAAAATAAAATAGTAAAATTCAACAATAAAAATAATGTGAAATAAAGAGCCAGTAAATATTAGACAATAAATAATAACTAGAAAAGGCTCGTTAAAATAATTTACACAACTTAGGCAGCAATAAAGATAAATACCATAACAACAACAATAATAATAACCAATTTAATCATCACAACTTGGCAGTCTTATTGGTTTTGTACCTGTGATCATTTCCTGGAATTTGAATGTAAAGCCAAGATGGAAGGTAAAAAGGAGAAGGTTCATACTTTATGGAGATCGATAAGGTATTGGATTCGTTGGGTTGGCATTAAAATTAACAAGGCTTCTCGGTTAGTGGAGAATGATATCAAGGTTTTAAAATATTTGAATCTTTCTATTAATGCAAGGAAGAAGAGGCACTTAAGGAAGTGAGATGGGAGAAGCCAAAAAGAGATTGGCTTAAAATGAATGTGGACGAAAGTACCATCAATAATCTTGGAATGTTAGGTGTAGGAGGAGTAGTCAGAAATGAGTTCGGGAAAGTGGTATATGCTTTTTTCGAATCGATTGGTCACGGTAGTAACAACCTTGTGGAAATTATTGCCCTTTGGACAGGTCTTAAACATTGCAGAAGATTGGGGTTCAATAACCTTATTATTGAAATGGACTCTTTGGTACCTAGAGGACTTTTGGGAAGACATTGTTAATATGTCGGCATAGGTTAACTTTTATGTTTATGTTAATCACATCTATCAGAAAGGAAATAAGGCTGCCGACTTTTTGGCTTGGTTTGGAAGTAGTGCATGGCATCTCCCATGAAACTTCCTCATCTGCTTAATGGTATCATCAGAACAGATTCATGTGGGCTAGCTCACCTTCGGAAGTGTTGAAGGTTCTAGTATGAGTGCTGAATATCAATCTTGCAACATGTTGCTTACAGCTTTGTTCATTTCAAACAGTGCATTCGTTAGTTTATTTGGTTTTGTCTTGATTTCGTTTATATTTCTATAGGCTTGTTTAGATTGATTTACTTTTATATAGTCCTATTTAGTGGTATTCTAGTTTTGATTGGTATTTTTGATATAGCGTTTTTTGGTACTTGTGGTTTTTTAATTTTTTTTTCTCTATTTTTGTAAAAGCCAAGTACTTTGATTGTTACCACGGTATTCCTTTGTCATAAGTGTGGGTTTATTAATAAATTTAGGCGGGGGTTACTATTGGACATGTGACTACCCTCTCTTAAAAAAAAAAACCAATTTAAAATAAAGGCTCCCTTAAAATAATTAGTAAAGTAACTAATTAAAAACACAGGGAAATGAGGGATGTCACATCATGTCTCGAACATCTTGGATGGGTCAAGGAGTCCCCGTGCCATTACTACAGCATGTTGCCATGAGTTTTGTGGCGCCCTTGACCCCCACTTGTGTATAGGTGGAAGTTGTGACACCGGGATGAGGACCACATGGGTCACACACCCTAATCGCTAAGTGTTTAGTATGTGCAACATGCAAATAAGTGTGCAATAATAATAATCACAGTAGAGAAATAAAGGATAGCCAACTAAGTACCATAAATAAAAATCCTCAAAGAGGTTATACAGTCATACCACAAAATAAATAAAAGGAAAATACACAACATAAGGGAAGCAAGTCTCCCAATCAACAAGCAACACCAGCAAGTCACTCCTCTGGTGGAGTTGGTCCCTCAAGCTCAAAATCTTCCTCTGCAACAACGTCTATAGTTCCTTAGGATAGGAATACCACAATGAGATCATGAAATTTCAGCAAGTAAGAAACTAAGCAACATCCAAAAGATTAAAACATATTTAATAAAACCAACATGCCCACAGCCACTCGGTAAGACATGCATGAACCTAATCCATCATTTTCCCTAAAAATGACACATTTACCAACATACGCCAAAAACCCATTTGGTCCAAAACATATCTATTTATCACAATCCATCATTTTTTCAGAAAATGGCACATTAACTAACACATGCTAAAAACCCATTCGGCCCAAAACATATCCATTTATTATAATCCACCATTTTCTAGAAAGTGGCACATTAACCAACACATGCTAAAAACCTATTTGGCTCAAAACACATCCATTTATTACAATCCATCATTTTCCTAGAAAATTGCACATCAACCAACACTTGCAAAAAACCCATTTGGCCCAAAACACATCCATTTATTTCGCATGCCCCATGGTCTCCCCTAAGGACCATCTGCACACCCTGACTCCTTTCGTCACACCACGGGTAATGACCATGCATATAAATTTGTAACGAGCGATACCCAGCTCTGTGCCTAGTGCGTACGTGACTAGGCATCCTCTAAGCCCCGCCAGCAGAGGGGCCAAGGAGTTGGCACGAGAGCGTTACCATCTCATCCGATCCCGTTGTCGCCTAACGACAACTCAGGGACGTCTATCAGTTTATTCCACTCCTTAGTGACTAGAGGAGCTCCATCTACATAATGCTCTATCTGAGCTTGGGGTCGTGATACGCATGCACCAAAAATCATTTCTGACACTTCCACACCATTTTCACCCATTTCACAACACTATCAAAGAGCATAGTATTTATTAATAATAAGCCAAACAATTATCGATACAAAAATGCAAATACATGATAGGCAGTATATTGGATGACATGGCAAGAAACACACATAAGACAATATACGATACAACAATCACAACACAGATTAGCAACCAACTACACGCATTTTCCCATCCTTCGTTTCTAGCCCAAGGCCCAAACCATCCTTAACCATGGTTATTTTTCCCGACAATCCACTAGGCTCCAAGGCCTAGCCCAAGCAACGAGGCTACAAAAAATGTTAGTGTGCAAATATTATTAGAATCTAGAAGAGGTTCATTGGAAGATTACTTACAACAGCGGAAAGGAAAATCTGGAAGATCAAGGGTGCGCTAGCTTACGGGTGATGCCAAAAGTGGCAGAGTAGTGGCGGAGCCTTGGGTGGGGCCTTAGTGCCTTTCCTGAAATGGGTCTCCCACAGCTTTATCACCACCGACAGCCTTAGCGCCCCCGTACACTAGTTTTGGCCTCATCGGACACTTCCCTTGACCACCATGACCCTCCCCAAGCTCGTTGTGCCCAACGAAGCCCCCCCCCCTCTCGCATGCCTTCTGTGATGCCCCCAACCCCCACCTACAAAAACTCAGGAATTGAGGTGTCTGAGATGATGACAACATAGGTCATACATCCCAACAATAAGTGTCAAGTGTGTGTACATGCAGAAAGTGTACAACAAAAATGGATAATTAAAGTCAATCAACTAAGTACTAGAATTGTTAAATAATAAATTCCAAAATAAAATACCTTTAAAAGTTATACAGTTATCCAATATAAATATTATACAAACCAAATACAATAACAAAAAGTGGGAAACAAATCCCATCCCATGAGAAAGTGATCCCTGATCCCTCTTCTGGCAGAGCCGCATTCTCTGGCTCTACATCCTCATCTACATCAAAATTTGCGGCACTAAGAAACGATACCACATGTAAGTAATAGACCAAACAGCCCAAGAGATACAAATAGATTCATGCAACAACAAATATGGGTGCATATGATAAAATATGCATGAGACCCAAAAATCATTTTCCCCAAAAACGATTGTTTTCCAACACATGCCAAAATCCCATTTGGCCCAAAAACAAATCCATTAAAACATGTATGTCATTTTTCCAGAAAACGTCCCACATAGAAATCCACTATATTTCCAGAAAATGGTCCACATAAATCCTTTTATCAAAACTATAATTTTTCCAGAAAATGACCCAAATATCCAATTAACACTGTAGGCGGGAATCGCAGGCGGGACTAATGTGGCTGTTAAGTACTTTCATACATTCATTCATTTTAGTCCATTCAGTCCTTAACAGTCCTTTCATTCATTTCTTTCAGTTCTTTACAGTTCTTACAGTCTTTCAGTTCATTTCATTCATAAAAGTCATTTAAAAACATCTTTCATGGCATCATTTAAGACATCAGCTCGTGCATCATTTGTAACATCAATTCATAGGGACATTTTAAAACACTTTCTGCGTGTCGTTTAAAGCATAGGGAGGCCTCTCATTTCGTTTCATGAAAAAACATATAATACATACCACGTATAGCATCCATCCACATGCATACACTTACGTACTTTGGGTGCGTGAGAAGGTGTAACAGCCCGCTAAAATTTAGTCTTATATCCTCACCCTTTTCTTTCTTTTTCGCACATATTTGACAGTATGGCAATCGAGTTCAGAATTGAAAATCTTAAGGACTTGAGTGTTCCTCTTCCAGCTTTTGTGCAGTTCCTCGTGTTTCACGCTCTATTCTCATAGAACGCGACGATCGAGGTAAGTTAGCCTCTAACTTACTATCAGTTTATTGTGTATGTGTGATGGGTAAGGGAACTACAATTTATGTATGTATGTTATCGTATATGCCATGTCATGCTATGTCATTACATGTTTATCTGTTACGTATGATTTAATATCTCATGAATATTTATCTATTACACAATCTTTTCTGTCATACAATGTTGTATGTTATAAGTATGCCATGTTAAGTATGCCATATGATACATGTATGCCATTAAATGTTTATGATTAAATCATATTGTGCCATTTACAAGCATACGCCATGTTAGAAAAGTATATGATATTAAATAATATCTCATGCATTAAGAAAGATAAGACATGTTATGTTACGTATAATACGTGGGGCCACAACAACTGTGGAGTACGTATTATATTTTATGTTACGTATAATACGTGGGGCCACAACAACTGTGGAGTACGTATTATATTTTATGTTACTTGAATACGTGGGGCCACAACAACTGTGGAGTACGTATTAACGCACTTATTAATCAAGACAATTGAATAATATTCCAAGTTTATGTTAAGTCCAGTTTCAGATCAAATACATGATAAGTCAAGTTTTAGATCAAGTCCATGTTATGTTATGCTCACGTATATGTTATGTTCATGTCATGTTATGTTCAAGTTTATGTTATTTTCAAGTTCTTATTTATGTTATGCATGTTTACGTTCATGCTATATTTCAAGTCCATGTTATGTTTCACGTTCATGTTATGTTGTTTGTTCATGTTATGTTTTAAGCTTAAGTTCATGCCATGTTAAGTCAAGTTCAGTTCACGTTTAAGTTCTGGTTATGTCATGCTATATGTCAAGTTATGCTATGCTTATGTACGACTATACTTATGCATTTATGCTTTTACTGCCATGCATGCATCTTTAACCTGTGTGTGAGTTTTATGTTAACTTACTGAGATTTGTAATCAAATCTCACTGTGGTAGTCCCAACTACCATTCCCCCCGAATGGTAGATCTTGTTACAGGACCCGAAGGAGAATTGGAATCTGACCAACTGAATACGGTCGACTAGGCCACGGTGCGATGTTGATGATGGCATAGTACTTAACTTAGGTTACTACTTGTACTTTTGGAGTTGTATCTCAAGTATTCTTTTGATCACAACCATTTTGGACTAGTGTGGTGATCACGGCTATTTAGTATGCCTTTATGTATGAAATATGTTTCAAGTATTTGGGATAATTTTTAGTTTGGTGCATAGTATTGCTAAAGAAAAAAATTATCCGCTGCGAATATTGCATAATGCTAGATGTATGTTAGGAACATTGCATCTTATATGTCATGAACGGGGGCAGGTAACCTTGTGTTGCATGTCTCGACGCTTCAAATGTCCGTTCAATCCCAAGCGGAATTTGGGGGCGTCACAGAAGGGGTTGCAAAGGAGGGCCGTTATGTAAGTATACTTGAAAACTTATACTTAGTGTTCTTTCATAAAGCGTGTTTCATAAAGAAAAGCATTTCATTTCATCTTCTTTTATTTAGAAAACTCTAAAAGAGTATGAACGCAATACATACTTGGACTTCATGCCATACTCATTCCATGTAGTCCATTCCTGGGCGTGTTAGATGGCAACCTACAAGCATACACATAACCTTACGCCATTCTCTATCTAATGCATAAGCAAATATTCTAGAAATAGAACTATGCTTCACTTGGAATACTCTCCATCCGTCCCTGGGCTCTCATGTGCCATTTACTATACTAAAACCTTCGGGATCTTATTCCTTAAAGTGAACCTCTGTGATTCACCTTAGGGTTAAGACACTGAGACCTTCGTCTTATTCTTCTATCAACCACATGTCGACGCATGACTCAGACTGACTAAGTCATGCATCCCAATCCTAGCAACTTACCCATTACTATTTTCACGTATCCTAGCCCATACTCAATCCTCATTCCCATCTTTACATACCACATTCCTTTAAGCAAACTTTAAGGTTTAAACATCGTGCAACCATGCTGAGGACATATTACCCATTATATATGGTGAACCTATCCGGCACACGTGTCTCGTCAGAGGCACTTGTACCTTATTCCTTTATCGCTTAAGACTACACACAGTCCATTGGTAGCTTGCTTGTATGAACAAACACCAAACTCCGATACCAACTTGCTCAGACCCGGTCAATAGGACTCTTTCTACTTCCCGGCCCTGTACAAGTTCATCCTGACACTCAACAAGAGGAATGCATCCATGAATGCACCTCTATCAGGTCATGTAACTCAAGACAAATCCCGAGTCATGTCACGACGCCGGTCATGCTTCTGCTGCACTACTCTTACACTTTTTCACTACTTTACATATACTCTCAGCCATAAGTCAACCACAAGGTGACACCCGTCACCTTGGATTACAGGCCACGTCACAAGTACCTCGGGACATTGTTACGCAGTTCACGACGCTACACAACACATTCTACCCTTCTCAACTATGCAAACATCCTTTCATTCAAGACACGCTATATGGTGTATCGCTACACAACACAGAGCACACTTCACTCGAAGTCTCTTCCACTCACACTATGCCACCCATCACTACAACGCATGCCACATGGTGCATCGCTGCACTACATGGAGTACGCTCCATGTGTACTCCCTTCACAGGTCACACCACATCACAACTACGGCATACACCTCACGCCCATACTCACAACACAGTCCACAATACTACACAGTTATGCCCAACACCTCATTAAATAGCCACACTTCACTTCACAACTACGCAACGAACTCCACAATTACTAACAACACAGTCTACTGTCCAACCAACCAACTAACATTAATATAAAAAATGAGAGATAGAGAGTTATACCATTGACAGGATAACCCGTGCGCTACTAGCTGCCCATCACAGTCAAGGTGTCGGCGGAGCCATACGTGGCGGTTACACTGTGTACAGTGGCTACCCACCTTGCATGGTGGATGTCCACCACATAAGGTGGTGGTTTGGGCTTAGGAATAGTTAGGCGTGGTCTCGGAAAGGCTCAAGGTGCCCTTATGGTGGTTTGGGTGGTAGAGCATGGCGGCATCTCACCATGAACACTGCATCCGAGAGTGTGAGAGGTGGGTATTTAATCTAGGCCCTTCATTTTGGGATCTTCAAAATGATCTAACTGTGAGTTTAAATACTAATTTGAAAATGCGTAAACATTTTATTTAAATTAAAACACTAAGAGCAATTAAGATAGAATATTATTTTATAAATTAAAGTTTATAAAATAATATTCCTTCATCATTGATTAAAATGATGAAGTCTCGTTAATCACTTAAAGAGAATAAAACCATTTAAATTAATTTAGAGTTTTCAACATAAATTTAAATCTCATAATATTTTTAAATGACTAAATATTTAATTTAAATAATTTTCTACAATTACAATATTTTTTGGAGCTGATCAAAAATATTATAATTGTATTATTTAAAAACAACTTTAATCCAATAACACTAGAAATATCACATATAAATATTTTTAGAATATTTAAAATATTCGTAAGCTTAAAAAATATTTATCTTGCTTTGAAATCTGTTTGATATCTTTTAAAACATGTCATCGAGGCTCGTAATTATGGAAAAAAGGAGCGGGTTATTACAATCTCCCCTTCTTAAATAAATTATGTCCTCAAAATTTGCTTAACGTCCTAAAATTTTGCCTAACCTTACTATGGATCCATTTCAATAGGCGCTTGCGTCGTCCTTGCGTTCTCGTTCACATTGCACATCTTGGTCATTCCTGGGAGAAAACTTCTTTCTCACGTCTCGTCGCTTGTCCATCAACACACTAAGAATTAACTCCAGGCACTTAGTCGCATCCATCCAGTCGATCTCGCACTATTCATGCTGAGATCCTTGCAAGAAAAGCTTGAAGTCACCATCTCATTTTCCATCTCGGTCCTCGCATTGTCGTTCATACATTTTGTAACTATCGCAATCCATTTAGCAATTTTAGTTTATTCATTCATGACATGGAACTACATCTGTACGTTCCTAACCTTTCATCTTTCATTCCTTTCTTCTCTAGCCACGTTCATCCCTATTCCTTCCTTCATGACATGCACTTAACATGACCTTTCCTAGTAGGTGTCATTCTGACATGCATACATTAACTAGGTTATACTCGTAAAATACTATAATAGTTAAAAGAAAATACTTTCTCATACTTACTGCAGGTCGAGACATGCCTTAGGAAGACATCAGCCTAGGTTTTTCCTTCTTCCTTTAGTTCTCTTTTCAGAAGTTTTCTTTCATGTAAAAGGTTTTCTTTCTTTTATTTTGAAAACGTTTTATAGAGTTTTTCATAACCTAGGTTTCGCTCTGATACCACTATGTAACGCCCGTCCTTGTGGTGGATCCTTTAGAAAATGATTTTAAGAAAATAGACGAGAATTACGGATCCTTTTGAAATTTTCTTTTCCTTTTATGCCAGGATACAAAAGACTCCATGTTTATAAATAAAACTTGTTTTATTGATTAAAAATTTACAGTGGAAAACATTATATTTCATAATTAAAGTTTCTCGTACAAAATATCGTGTCTAGGCTTTCATGCTCTTCCCCTTAGGCTGTACCCGTCCCGATGCATCATGCTCATCTTGTCCCTGGGAGGGCACACATTAAAACAAAAATGAGTTGATGACTCGTAAGCATTATTTCATACAGTTAAAATATAACAATTTAGATTTTCATTCATGCATTAATCACTCCATACATATCATACAAAGACATTAGATTCATTTTAAAATGTTGCGAGGTGGAGTTTTTCTTTAAAAATGTTTTCTTCTCGTAAAACAGTTCCCCACGCCTTGCTGCCTTCATTTCTTAAAGGGTCTTTTCATGTATACATCTTTTCATACATACATACATTCTTTCTTATAGCTTTCATTGGTCGTTCCACATTGTTGCACCCCGTGTGCTGGGGTTAGCAATCTTTTGGACTTGATTCCACCCGTGGCTATGGGTTGGGAATCCATTCCATCAGGGTGCAACACTGGGTGCACTACCAGTACTACATACCCGGCATTGCAATCTGCCCAGTCCAGTCTTTCGGTATCTTTTCTTTTAAAAAATAATTTTAAAGAAAATAGACAAGAATTACGGTTCCTTTTGAAGTTTTCTTTCCATTTGTGCCAGGATACAAAAGACTCTATGTTTATAAATAAAAGTTGTTTTCTTAATTAAAAGTTACAGCGAAAAATATTAAATTTTTATAATTAAAGTCTCTCGGACAAAATTTCATGGCTAGGCTTTTGTGCTCTTACCTTTGGGCTGTGCCCGTCCTGACGCATCATACTCACCTTGTCCCTGGGAGAGAATACATTAAAACTAAAATGAGTCAATGACTAGTAAGCATTATTTCATATAGTTAAAATATAACAACATAGGTTTTCAATCATGCATTCATCACTTTATACATATCATATACATATCATACATAGATATTCAATTCATTTTAAAATATTGGGAGGTGAGGTTTTTTTTTTCTTTAAAAATGTTTTCTTCTCAGAAAACAGTTCTCTATGCCTCGCTGCTTTCATTTCTTAAAGAGTCTTTTCATGTATACATCTTTTCATACATACATGCATTCTTTCTTAACGTGCATACATTCTTTCTTATCGCTTTCATTGGCTGTTGCACACTGTTATGCCTCATGTGCTCTGGTTAGCGATCTTTTGAACCTGATTCCACCTGTGGCCACGAGTTGGGAATCCATTTCGTCAGGGTGTAGCACAGGGTGCACTACTAGTACTACTTACCAAGCATTGCAATCTGCTCAGTTCAGTCCTTTGGTACCTTTTCCTTTTCATTCATATGGCCGTTAAGTATTTTCATACATTTATTCATTTCAGTCCATTCAGTCCTTTACATATCCTTCATTCATTTCTTTCAGTGCTTTACAGTCCGTTACAGTTCTTACAGTCCTTTAGTTCATTTCATTCATAAAAGTCATTTAAAAACATCTTTCATGGCATCATTTAAAACATCAATTCGTGTATCATTTAAAACATTAGTTCATAGGGACATTTTAAAACACTTTCTTCGCGTCGTTTAAAGCATAGGGTTGAGCCTCTCATTTCATTTCATGAAAATACATACAATACGTACCACGTATATCATCCATCTACATGCATACACTTACGTACTTTGGGTGTGTAAAAAGGAGCTGCCAAGGAGGGTCGTTACGTACGTATACTTGAAAACTTATACTTAGCATTCCTTCGTAAGGAAAAGCATTCTTTTTCATCTTCTTTTATTTAGAAAACTCTAGACGAGTATGAACAAAATGCTTATCTGGACTTCATGCCATACTCATTCCATGTAGTCCATCTGTGTGCAAGTCATATGGCAACCTAAATGCATACACATAACTTTACTTCATTCTCTATCTAATGCATAAGCAATTATACTAGAAATAGAACTATGCTTCACTTGGAACACTCTCCATCCATCCCTGGGCTCTTACGTGCCATTTACTATCCTAAAACCTTTGGAGTCTTATTCCTTAAAGTGAACCTTCGTGATTCACCTTAGGGTTAAGACACTAAGACCTTCGTCTTATTCTTCTATCAACCACATGTCAATGTATAACTCAGACTGAGTAAGTCAAGCATTCCAATCCTAGAAAACTTACACAGCCCATACTAAATTCTCATTTCCATCCATACACGACACACTGCTTAAAGCCAAATCTGGGGCTAAAACACCGTGTAACCATGCTGAGGATAGATTGCTCATTACATATGGTAAACCTGTTCGGCACACGTGTCTCGCCAGAGGCACCTGTACCTTATCCCTTTATCGCTTAAGACTACACACAATCCATTGGTAGCTTGCTTATATGAACAAGCACCTTACTCCGATACCAACTTGCTCAGACCGGGTCGATACGACTCTTCCTACTTCCCGGCTCTGTACAAGTTCATCCTGACACTTAACAAGAGGACTGCATCCACAGACGCCCGTCATGCTTATGATACACTACTCTTACACTTTTCAACCACTTCACACATACCCTTAGCCATAAGTCAACCACAAGGTGACACTCGTCACCTCGGACTACAGGCCACGTCACAGCTACTTTGGGACATTGTTACACAGTTCCCAACGCTACACAATACATCTACGCTTCTCAACTATGCAACCATCCTTTCATTCGCGACATGCCATATGGTGTATTGCTACACAACACATAGCACACTTCAAGTGAACTCTCTTCCAAACACACTACGCCATGCATCACTATGACGCATACCACATAGTGCATCGCTGCACTACATGGAGTAGGCTTCACGTGTACTCCCTTCACACATCACGCCACATCACAACAATGGCATACATCTCACACCCATGCTCACGGCACAGTCCACAACACACAATTATGCCCAACACTTCATTACATAGCCACACTTCAGTTCACAACTATGCAGCGAACTCCACAATTTTGAACAACACAGTCTACAGTCCAACTAACCAACTAACATTAATATAAATAATGAGAGATAGAGGGTTATACCATCGATGGGATAACCCGTGCGTTGCTCACTGCCTATCATGGTCAAGGTGTCGGAGGAGTCGTACGTGGCAGTTACACCGCATACAGTGGCTATCCAGCTTGCATGGTGGCTGTCCATCACATAAGGTGGTGGTCTAGACTTAGGAATAGCTAGGCATGGTCTTGGAAAGTCTCAAGGTGGCCTTATGGTGGTCTGGGTGGCGGAGCACGACGACATCTCTCAGTGAACAATGCATCTGAGAATGTGAGAGTGTGTGTGAGGCAAGCGAGGGGCTAGACGTCATGGCTAGGCGTGGAAGAGCTTGAGGGAGCTGTGGTGGCGAGGTGGTGGTTGGACGGTGGCTCACGATGGCGGATTTGGCCGTGAGTGGTGTAAACTGTGACGCCCCCAACTCCCACGTACGGACACGTGAAAATCGAGACGTCGGGATGATGACAACACGGGTCATACATCCCATCGGCAAGTGTCAAGTGTGTGTACACGCAACATGTGTACAAATAAACTACGCAGCGGATAATAAATGTCTTACAACGAAGTACCAAAATTTTATTTAAATACAAACTAGCTTAAAACACATTTAATAAAATATTACAAGTTCAACACTATTTCAAATCCAAATTACATAGCATAAAACAAGTAAAGATAATATCCAAAGGTAAAACAACTCCAAGACAAATACTCTGGCGGAGCCGCCTCCTCGGGCTCAGCCTCCTTCTCAACCTCTGCATCAAAAATCTACGGTACCAAAAATGGTGCCGCAGGTAAGTAATAATCCAAACGCCACAAGATAAAAATATATTACACTCAACAATATGCATGAAAAGATGCCAAATGTGCATGTCCCAAAAAAAGACCATATTTTTCCACTCACACCAAAATCCCATTTTGGTCCAAAATATTTCCTTTACAACCTTTCATCGCCATTATCCCAGATAATGGCCCAAATATAACCTTTAAAACAAGTCCTTGTCATTATCCCAGATAATGACCCAAACCAAGAAACCACCATTTTCCCAAAAAATGGATCTCAATATCCTCTCACAAAATCTCGCCATTTTCCCAAAAAATGGCCTATATCCAATATCCAAAACCAGTTCCAATTAATGCATGCACCATGATCTCCCCTAAGGATCATCCGCACACTCTGGTTACTATGCCACACCGCAGGTAACGACTACGCATGTGACATCTAAATGAGCGATCCTAGTCTTGCGTCCAGCGCGTACCTGGACCAGGCATCCTCTAGTCCCCGCCAGCCAAGGAACTACGGAGTCGACACGAAAGCGTTACGGTATCGTGCAATCTGGTCGTCACCCAGCGACAACCCAAGGGATGTCACTCAGTATTATCCATTCCCGAGTGACCAGAGGAGCTCCACCAAGATAATACCCTATCCCGGCTTGGGGTCGTGATACACACGCACCCGAAAATCCATTTACGCATGAAAACACAATTTTCAGTATCCAATACTTGTATAAGAATGCACAATGCAATGCAAATGATATAACACAAATTAACCAACAATTCTCAACATCAACAACAAACAAACAACTCAGTCCTCAAATCCATCCGATCCCCGACTCCTCGGACTCTGTCCGGAATAACCAACCAGTCACAAATATTTATTGTAAAAGTAATAATATATTTAAATCTAAAATGAAGTTTGGAAAATACTTATAACCCTATATGATAATTTTCAAAGGATCAACGAGCTGCAAACGGCAAAGAAAAAGCAACGTAACAGTGTAAAAACACTATGGTTGTGGGTTGTAAAATACCCACTTTTGAATGGGGACAAACCAAGGCTTGAGATTGATAGGGAATGGCCTAGAGATGTTTATGAAACTAGAGGAAGTGAGGGTTGGCCGTGGGTGGCGGTGAAAACGGAAGTGGAAGGCCAAAATGGGTAAAAGGCGTTGATCGTGGGGGCTACTCCGGTGATGGATCGGAAACAGAAATGGGTGGTTTAGGACGGCAAGAGGTCGATGATGAAGTGGTGAAGAGATGGTGGTCGAAGGTAGAGCGACGGCGGCGCTGGAGCACTTGAACGCCGCAGCTTGGAGTGGCGCGTGCGGCTTAACGGCGGCGTCGGAGGGCCTGGAAATTGGAGGGTAGGTGCGCCGGACGGTGGGGAGTCAGGTGGGAGGGGCGGTGTGCTACACGCTGGCGCACGGCGGCGAACTGGGCGGTTGAAGGCAAACAATGATAAAAAGAGGGGAGAGAGAGTTCGTGCGGGAGAGAGGGGAACCGGGAAAGAGAAAGAAAAAAAAAAGAAAGAAAAAGAAGAAAAGAAAGAAAGAAAGGAAAAAGAAAAAGAGAAAAAGAAGAGATGGAGAAAAGAAATGAGGTCCAGTCCTCACTTCTGGAGTCCAGAAACTGATCCATCGAAAACAACTTTAAAAGCTATAAATAAAATAAAATAATTTAAACAAAATATAATGCTAAATTATAATAAATAACTAGTAAAAAATAACAACTTAATTTCAAATCGAAAAACAAGCTAAAATAAATTAAACAGCAATTTAAACTCACAACAATAAATAATATTAAGAAAGCTCAATAAAATAAATTTCACAACTAAATAAATCCAATTAAAATCCGATAATTTAAAGTAAAAGAACCAATATTTTAATTAAATTAAAATACTTCTTCAGTGAAAATACACGTAAAAACGGGGTATCACACAAACCGTGCATGGAAGAGTGGGGGAGAGTGAGAGCTATAGGGATCTCGGTTAGGCGTGGTGGTAAGGTGGCGTGGGTAGCCGTGCACGGTGGAGAAACCATGTGTGTGTGTGTGTAGTGACACAATGGAGAGAAAGAGAGGTAGAGGGAAAGAAGACCATGGAAAGGAAGCCTATGTAGTGGGGATGCGATTGGTGGTAGTCAGAGGTCAAGCTGGCCATGTATGGTTGCGCTAGGAGGAGAAATGGACTTGAAACACATTTTGGATGAGGTGCCATGGGAGGAGGAGGAGTGCACGTGGGAGCCCCTCTGTGGGAGTAGATGTTTGCCGAAGGGAGAGGAGTAGTTGGTGATCGGCGGTGAGACCATAGGTGGCCAGTGGTGGCTGGGCTGGAGGAGGGAAGGTTTCGGCTATGGGGGAAGCCGAACAGTCGGGTTCAGGGGAGGGAGAGGAGAGAGAAAGGAAAGAGAGGAAATGAGAAAAAAAAAGGCTAGGGGTTTGGGTATTTAATCCAAACCCTTTGTTTTAGGATGTTCAAAACAATCTAATGGTGAGTTTAAATATTGATTTGAAAATGTGTAAGCATTTTATTTAAATTAAAACACAAAGAGGAATTAAGATAGAATATTATTTTATAAACTAAAGTTTATAAAATAATATTCCTTCATCATTAATTAAAATGATGAAGTCTCATTAATCACTTAAAGAGAATAAAACCATTTAAATTAATTTAGAGTTTTCAACATAAACTTAAATCTCGTAATATTTTTAAATGACTAAATATTTAATTTAAATGATTTTTCACAATTATAATATTTTTGATGAGCTTATAATACGTTTTAGAGCTCATCAAAAATATTATAATTGTGTTATTTAAAAACAAGCTTAATCCAATAACACTAGAAATATCATATATAAATATTTCCAGAATATTTAAAATATTCGTAAGCTTTTAAAATATTTATTTTGCTTTGAAATCTGCTTGATATATTTTAAAACACACCATTGAGGTTCGGCACGTAAAATGAGGCTCGTAATTATAGAAGAAAGAATGAGTGTGTTATTACACTTTATCACCATCCCTACCGTGTGCACCGTAGGTGGAGCTCTACCACCTACCCTGCTTACCACCATCCCTATAGTTGCTTTTACCTATCTTTCAATCTATCAGAGCACTGTAGGCGAGAATCATCCCTGCTTACCACCATCCCTATCGCATGCACCGTAGGTGAGAATCATAGGCGGGTCTCTATCACCGTCCCTGTTTACCACCATCCCTACAACAACTCTCTCTCAACCATTCAATCTGTTCATTTTAAACATACCCAAAATCATTTATCACATGAAAACCCAGGTTTCAAATACACACATGAACATGCATGCAATTATGTGAAAAACCCAGTTTTCCTTTTTAAGCATGAACATGCGTGCCATTATGCAATGTATATGAGATGACACAAATAAACAACAGCCAACCAATTCCAGCATAAACTAATCACAGAAACTACACCATCCTCCAAATCCAACCAACCCCCAAACTCTTCAGACTCATTTTGGAACAACCAACCAGATCATAAAGATTTGTTAGTGCAAAATGTATTTAAATCTCAAAAGGTTGTTTGGAAAATACTTACTATAATATAATTTTTGAAGGATCATGGAGGTGCAAGAGGTAGCGGCAAAGCAATGTTATAGTGCGAAATGCACGATGGCCGTGGGTCTCAGAATACCCAAATTTGAATGGAGACAAACAAAGATAAGCGAAGACTAGGGTAGGACTTAGGGGTGTTGGTGAAGCTAAAGGTAGTGGTGGTTGGCTGTGGGTGGTAGCGTAGAGGGTGGTCGAAAGCCAGAAAGGCCAAATCAAAAGTGAAATGGCTGGGCTTCACAAGTGGTGAATCAAGGTTGGGGAAGGATGATTTAGATAGTTGGAGGCCGGTGGTGAAGTGGTGAAGAGGTGATGACCAATGGTGGGATGGTGTCGCTCAAGATCAAGGACTACGCGACTTGGTGGGCTTCTTGGGAGTAAACGCTGACGAGTTAGGGGCTGAGATTGGTGGAGGATGTTGGCTGGTGGGAGGGGAAGTTGTGGTGGTGGTGGTGGCGCCGTTGAGTGGCGCACGATGGCGTTGTGAATTTTTTCCTCTTTTGTGCTCTACACGGCTAGGAGAGAGAAGGAGGGGGCATGGGGGTGGTGTCTGGGGTGGGTGAGGTCGCCGACCTGAGGGGGAGGTAGTGAGGTGCTCGATGGAGTTGGGCTGGCCGCGCGGCAGTGGCGTTGGGTTGAGAGGCACACGGGTTTGAGAGGGGAGAGGGACCATCGAGTGCAGGGGAGAAGTAGGGGAGAAAAAGAAAAAGAAGAGGAAAAGAAAAGGAGAAAAAGGGAAGAAAAAGAAAAAGAGAAAAAGGAAAAATTAAAAAGAAGGGAATAAATGAGATCCAGTATTTTCAACTTAGAGTCTCAAAACTGATCCAACGAAAATAAATTTTAAAACAGCGAGTTAAATGAAATAATTTAAATGCAGTGACTTAGTAAAATAAAATAATAAAATCAAACAATAAATTAATTTGAATATAAAGAGCATTTTAAGTGAAGAACAATAATTAATAACAACAAAACACTTTGAATTAAATTTCACAGTTAGAAATAACAAAATTATACCACTAAAATAATATAAAACTTGAAACAAGTATGCCCATAATTATATTAAATAAAATAATTTACTTAGTTAAAATACACGAAAATACGGCATATCATACCCTCTCACTCTCTCATTGGTTTCTCCACCCACTTGGCTTAGATCCGTTGTCCTCCAGCCACCATGCCACCTCCACCTCGCCACCACAGTTCCACTGCACCTCTCTCAAGCCCCTCCATGGCTAGCCAACAACTAGCCAAGCTCCCCCCTCCAAATTCCCTTGTGTGAGACCCACTGCTAGCCCCCTTGAAACCCACGACTCTGCCGTGTTCCACCACCCCAGCCACCATGAGCCTCCCTTGGCCTTCACTAGCCTAGCCCTAAGCCCAAACCTCCACTTTATGTGGTGGACAGCCACCATAAAAGGTGGATAGCCACCGTACGCGGTTTAGCCACCACGTACGACTTTTCTAACGCCTTTGATCGTAAAGGGTAGCGAGCAACACACGGGTTAATTTCGAAGATGTTAGTTGGTTGATTGTGGAGTTCGCTATATAGTAAAGTGTTGGGCATAATTGTGTAGTGTGCTGTGAAGTGCAAGTGTGAAGTGTGTGCTGTAGTAGTGATGCGGCTTAGTGTTGTGAAGTGAGTACATGTGGCGTGTACTCCCGTATGGCGTGCGTTGTAGTGGTGTATGGCATATTATGGATGGAAGGGAGTTTACATGGAGTGTACTCCATGTAGTGAAGTTGTGATGCACCTGATGGTGTGTCATGAAGGTTAGATGACAAAGCCGAGGAGCATAGAGAGTGTGGTATATTGTCGGGAACTGTTGAACAGTTTCTCGGAGTAGTTGTGAGGTGAACCTGTCATAGTCACATGTGTTGCGATGTACTTGGGAGTAGCCTCGAGCTACGTGACAAGACGGAGGTGTACTGTAAATGGAGTCTTGTCATGTTAAGTGTTGGAATGAACATCTAAAGGGCTAAAAAGTAGGAAAGCCCTGCCGATCGGGTTTGAGCAGAAATTGGTATCGGAGTATGGAGCTTGATCACACAAGATGATGTTCAACAGATTATAAATTGATCTTAGATGATAAAGGAGGTAAAGTACATGTATAATCTGGTCAGACATATGTGCCGGATAGATCTATCGAAAGTAATGAGTAATCTGCCCTAAGCATGGGTACACGATATTTAAAACTCAGAGCTTGCTTAAAGTCATGTGGCATGCATGGATGGGAATGAGGATGAAGTGTGGGCTAGGATGCATGAAGGAAGTGACAGGTGTTCTGTCTATGATTGAGATGCGTGACTTAGTCGGTCTGAGTTATGCATCGGAATGTGGTTAATAGGAAGAGTGAGACAAAGGTCTTAGTGTCTTAACCCTAAGATGAATCATGGAGGTTCACTTTAGTGGATGAGCACTCAAGGTAAGACATTGAATTTGGAAGAGGTGATGACTGTAAAAGGATCTTGAAGGTTTTAGCGTAGTAAAGAGCATGTAAGAGCATGAGGTAGCAGGAGAGTGTTTCCAAGTGAGGTGTAGTTCTATTTCTAGTTTAATTGCGTATGTACTAGATAAAGAATGACGCTAACGTTATGTGTATGCATGTAGGTTGCCATCTGACTCGCACATGAATGGACTGCATGAAATGAGTATGGCATGGAGTCTCGGTAAGTATTACATTCATACTCTTCTAGATTTTTTCTAAATGATAAGAAATGAAAATGAAAAGCTTTTATGAAAAATATTCTTTTATGCAATGAAGGAAAATAAACGATGTTTTACGAAAGCATGCTAAGTATATCGTTTAAAGGTTTATACATGTAATGGCCTTTCTTGGTAGCCCCTGTTTATGCACCCCAAAGTATTAAATGTATGCATGTGAATAGATGGTATACGTAGTAAGTATTGTATGTATTTTCATGAAATGAAGTGTGAGGCTTATGTCTTATGCTTTAGCGATACTTTAAACGACATGAAGAAGTGTTTTGAATGTCCCTATAAACCGATGTTTAAAGTTTTAAATGATGCCATGAACTGATGCTCTAAGGATGTCATGAACACACTAGGCATAACAGTGTGTAACTTCCGATGGCAAGTGATAAGAGAATGTATGGATGCTAAGACCCTTTAAGAAGTGAAGGCACGAGGAGTGGGGAAATGTTTTATGAAAGAAAATCATTTTTCAAGAAAAACCCCATCTCAAAATGTTTTAAATGAATGAATGCCTTATATATAATAGGTATGGAGTGATGAATGCATGATGGAAAACCTACATTATTATGTTTTAACTGTATGAAGTAATGCTTATGAGTCAAAATGATCAGTACGTGTCCTCCCAGAGACAAAATGATCAGTACGTTTCAGGACGGACATATCCCAAGGGGACGGGCATAGAAGCCTAGGCACAATGTTTTGTATAAAAGACTTTTAGATTCTAGAGTTTAATGTTTTTCGCTATAACTCTCTTTAAATTAATAAGCACGTTTTATTTTATAAACATGGAGTTTTTCGTATCCTGGGAAGAAAAGGAAAATGTTTTAAATGAATGGTAATTCCTGTCTTCTTTCTTAAAATCATTTTCTAATGGTCCCAACATATGGACGGACGTTACATGTTGAAATTTGGATTTCCGGTGACCCAAATCCACATCGACCTCATGTCCATCTGGTACCCCCAATAACAGCATCCCATCCTCTCCTTCATCTACTCCTTCCCTCTTTTCCCCTTCCACACCCGTCTCTTCTCCTACTTTCTCCCTTCCCCAGCCCCCAAATCTTCTTTTCTACCCTTTGACCCTGTGAATGAAGTGAATCTTGATTCCCAACTTCACTACTCTTTTGCTCTTCCCTTCTCTCAGCCCTCCTACAGTTCACTGGTGTAGCTTTCAGCCCTGGCCCGAATTGAGATTCCCCTACCCCATCCTTACATCCCTCTTTATCGTGAACAATCATGTCACATCGGAAGCATAACTTTGGTAACTTCTCATATTGGAAAGGGATCCACATCCTCTTCCCTTCCACCACAATGGTTCTTCCCCTGGCTAATGGCTTCTTAGTTCACATTAATCTACCCTTAACCTTAGACATCGACCTCAAGCTGATCCATCTTCTTGAACATCCACCCCTTCACACTCCCAATAAACTCCCAATCTGTTCTCTCATCCCCTTCGTCATACAACTTAGAGGCAGATTCAGCATCTGAATCCAGAGACAATCATGATCAAAATCTAGCATATGAGTTTGTATTTCCCCATCATACTCTTTCAATACAAACAAATAATTGTCAAAAAGCCATGAGCAACGACTTCTCACTCCTCCTTCAGTAGAAGCAGAAACGAACTCCAACAAACTCCCCCCAGTCATTTTCAAAGAAAAAAAAGGTTGAGAGGAGCGACTTTTTGTTTCCGTATGGTCAAGTTATTGATGATATTAGATTGTTGCTAAATAGTAGAGAAGACTGGAAGTTGAAGTTTACCCTTAGAGCTTGTAATTATCTAGCATATCAATTAGCTAAATTGAATATTTCTTATGATGTTGAATATGTAATGATCAAGGAGGGTCCCAGGATCATCTTAGGAAATGTCTTAAAAGACGAACTCTGTATTTTATCAAGTTTATGCAATAACAAAGAGGTTACTTAAAAAAAAAAAAAATAATCCCATCTATAAACAATAAGGAATGAATATAATTTTTTTTTAAATATTATTAAAACCGGTTTTCTAAAAATACCAAAAAAGTTACAAATATTTAGAAAGAAAAGGATATAAAAATTAAATAATCATGTCAGCCCAAAAGACCCAAAAAATAAAAACGAATTAAGAAAACAACTTTAAAATAAAAACATTAACAAAAAACATGAAAAAACAAGCCTTTTTTTTTTTATCACTGAAAGATATGTATTTAAAAACGTAAAAATAATTTTTAAATCTAAAAGATCCAACAAATACTACAACTATAGTTAAAAATATTGAAAAGTTAAAAAAAGAAAAGAAAAGGACCGGCCATCACGAGGGCTACAAGTGCCAATTACGTATATATGTTGTGGCATCTATAATATAACCTCAGCTTCTAATAATCTGACATCTATAATATTAGGCCTGGTTCGATTATATAAATTATATCATTTTATCTTATTTAATTATTATAAAATTTTTAAATTTTTATATGAAATATAATAAACAATTAAATTTTTTCAAATCTTAAAAAAAATATATTATAATAATATATTTTTTTAATTTTTATTTCATATCTGTAACTAAATAAGACCCTATTCATCACGTGCATGGCACATTAGGCCATTAAAAACTTAATTAACAGAAGTTGTACGAATAGATTAGACTTGATTGTGAGCTTTTTAAAATTAAGGGGAGAAAAATTCTCAAAATTGAAAATCTAATTAGAGAAGTTAGAGTCACTTGTGCAAACATTAATTGAAAACGACTATCATGTCTGTGTTCAATCGACCAGGAGCTTCCATTAATGAATAGAACTAAAGAAATTTTGTGGGGTTGAGTTAAGTCAATCAATACCCCAGCTTTGATCACAAAACTCCTAATAATTAGAATATGATAGTAACAGTTCCATGATTGATGGCAATCTGGTCACGTAATTATCATGGATGGCACCTGGGAAGGCCTTAAGTTTCATGCATGTGGTCCATAAATCTTCAACTAAGCAGTATACCCTTCGACCAAGGATATATGATAACTGCAGCAGCAGCAGCAGCAGCAGCAGCAGCAAGCATGTCTGCAGCGAGGCAACGATTGTCTCGGCTTTTCTTGATAGGCTTTCAACGCATATAATAAATGTGATTGCTGGGGATTTGCTTTAATGCAGAAGATGTGGAAAAGTGAAATGAATATTTTTTACTGTGGTCCATTTCTTTTGCTAAAACTTATATGTATATATATAGAGATGTTGTAAGATATCATTGGATATGATACTGCTAGTTCTAGAGCAATAGACCTTAGCCCTCTTGAGAAAAGGCAAAACTAAGCTAGGCAACGTCCCTCTCATTCCCTCTCCTCTCAACCAAACTAAATGACACCACCAAATACCAAAAGTCCTCTCCACCTCCCCCACACTTCCCCTCTTTTAAAGTCACGAGACCCACTGTCTCTTTGTTGTTTCAATTTTCTCAGAGAGAGAGAGAGAGAGAGAGTCCAGTGGAGGCTGGCAGAGGAACTGATAGAGAACTTTCAAAGCTCTTTTTCCACCACCATCACTCAACTAGCCTCTACATTGCAGTCTCAAACTGAAAGTCTTTTAATTTTCTGAAAGCTTTAGCTATCTTCCTATCTGAAAGATTATTGTTTGGCTCATATTTTTTTCTGTCTCTCTGTCGGTACCATGTAGGTCTTCCCCACAACCTCTTCACACCTGCTTCTAATCATCTTCTCCTCTACTATCGCATGTTCTATCTCTCTGTCTCTCTTTTGACTCTCCCTTTTGTGACTTTTGCTCTTTGTTGCTTTTGCAGGAGACCTGAGGGGAACCCCTTGGACCTCAACAACTTGCCTGATGATTTTAGAGATCATGGTAAACAAGTCTTCGAGGACAGCTCCTCCACTGGTACGACTACATTCTAATATTCATACCAAGTGCAAAAACAGTACCCATTTTTCTTTGTATGTTAAGACATAAAATTTAGAAATTTTTTTGTTGTAAAAGAAAAACGCAAATGGTCTCTCCAAGTTTTGAAGGGAAAAGATTATTTTTCCAATACTTTTCAAAGCTCAAATGTGTAACTCTCCTCTTCGTTTCCATCTCCATTTCAATATGCAAAGCATCGAAACAGGAAAAGGTGAAACACGAACTAGAGAACGCTGATTCAAAATTCATCTCTTGGTATCATTCATGATTTGGGTAATTCGGTAATTAGGGTTTTCTGACGAAGATGGGTCTCATCGAAGTTGCATTAATGGGTTGTTTTTGACTGCAGGCTATAGGAAAAAGAAAAGCGGCGTAAAGGATAGAAAAGACGAGTGTGGGAAGGTCTATGAGTGTAGGTTTTGTTCCCTCAAGTTCTGCAAATCTCAGGCTCTCGGGGGACACATGAACCGCCACCGTCAAGGCAAGTCCTTTCTAAGATTCCTTGCCCTTTCATCACTCACTATGTTGCTAAGTTGGCATTTTCCGGGTCACTGCTTGTTAATGATTTGGCCATGAAGCGTGGTCATGTCAATCTTTAGGAAAACAAAGCTGTTTTCTGAAGTTGTTGGTCTGAGGGTGTCGCATTTAATTTGATTTCAATCGATTTGATTTGATTTGTGTGTTAATTGGTCAGAGAGGGAGACAGAAACACTGAACCGGGCCCGTCAGCTAGTCTTCAGTACCGATAACCTAGTCTCCCAAGGGCCTTCCCATCTAGGGTATGTATTTCTATTATTTTATAATTCATTTGCCTTCTTTTCTCTTCCCCTTCTCTCTGTCTTCATCAGTACCTTCTCTTCTTCTAATTTATGAGAATTTTTCAGCCCCAAATCAAGTCACTTCTATGCTATTTTGACCTACGAAGGTTACCCAATTGATTTTGATGAAATAGGCAGATAGATTTAGTTCTTTTTTTGTTATATCTTTAGGGTATTGCAGCAGAAAATCCACTTGACATTTCCGCTTTATTCAATGGATGATCAGATATTTTCTTCTTGTTCTTGCAATAAATATGATGACAATCGATTCTCATCCAATACTTAATGTTCAAGTAAACTAATGAAGGATTGCCCACTTGATATTCTGATCATAGCTGCTGCCAACCAATCATCCCAGGAGGCTATCATCCAGCAGGCAACGTTGGAGACCCAACATTGCCTCTCAGATTTCCCAGATTCTTCCCTGGATCTCCTTCAACCCATTTACCACCACCAATACCTCAGGCCCCACAACCACCTCAACCATATTTATACACCTCTTCCACTCGCCCAATCTCCTTTTCTACACCTTATTCTCAACATCCAATGAACGATTACTGTGTTGGCCATGTTCTCAGCACCAACCAACAATGCCACCCAAACCTAAGCTATTCACCAGACTCTAGCTACACTTGCATTGGTGCACCGGTTGGACAAGGGTTTGCGCCTGGCAGCAGCAGCCGGGTCTCTGACATGCTAGGATCAGGAGTACTGGGAGGAGGGGGAGGCGCTGGTAGAGAAGGGTCATCGCACAATCCCGAGGAGGGATTGGATTGGAGCCGGAGCTTTGCAGGAACACAGCAACAACGTCCGGATCCTTCACCTTCGCTCACTCGGTTTCAAGATGGGTTCTAAGGCGAGATTTCTGAAGTCATAGTTTTAGGTACTGTTAATCTATATTGGCACGCCACCCACAAAGATGAGAGAGAGAGAGAGAGAGAAAGAGAGAGAGAGAGACCTAACAAGATGACAGATGGGTTCGTGCAAGATAGTAGAGAAAGATAGAGAGAGTTTTGGATTTTCTTCAGGAACAGACAGCTTTTGAGCTCATGTACATGCTCAGCTAGTTTGGCTTGGAGCTGTATGGGGATTGAAGGGGGTTTGGTATTGGTGTGTACAACCCAACAGTTGAGAAAATTAAGGTGGGAACTAGACCGAGGTGGGACAAGAAGTTAGATATGAACTGAAAGTTTCTAAAACTCTTTTACATTTTGGAGTTCGTTTTGCATGGCGACGAGCTTTTCTCTTTTTTTTTTTTTTCTTCTTCTTCTTCTTCCTCTTTCTTTCTTCTTCTTCTTCTTCTCTTTTTATTTTTATTTTTTAACCTAAATCCTTTTTCTTTTTGTTTTGTTTTTTCCACTGTCAATTGTCGTTTCTATTTACATTTTATGAGTCCTTTGTACATCGACTTTGACCAGAAGAAGATGGAATTTGGTTATCTCTCACACCCTCGATCTCCAACGAAAGTTGGTATTTTTCGGTTTTCTCGAAACTTTTGTGGTTACATGTGTCATAAGATGCTAGCACAATAGGGGTAACGACCTAGATACAACTTACAATCCATTCAGCACTTTTTGCCAAAAGTTCACTGATCAGAAACATCAAATCTGTCAACATGGTCTGTAAGAGAGCTGTGCCATGTTTCCATAAAAGCCCCTCCTTTTATAATTTTATCTCCACGATATATACTAATTAATTCCAGTGTACATACAGTCATCGATTATTAACTAACTTCCTACTGATCTCTCTCCGTTGTAAAAAGCTTAATTTCCTTAAAAATTGACCAAAAGATGTGCTTTATTAAATCTTCTTCTTTGGGAAAAATTCCTAAAAGTTTTGCTAAAAGTACGGACGTGCATCAAAAGAGAAGAAAAAGTTCGCAAAGAGAAGTTTGTGCAAATGTGACTTAATTCTGTGTGCATGTGATCCAATGCATGCATTTATTTCATCATTTTCTTGACCTATGTGTCAATCTTGGCGGATGCACGCTTAGCAGTAGGGTTAATAATCTGTGCGAATTAACATTCTAAGGTCGACTTGTTTTTTAAAAGCATGTATGAATTTAGATGAACTTTGGATGATGCATACCGGCGGTTGATGATCAGTAACCAAGTAGAGCTAGCTTGCTTTGTTGGGTCAAATTATTTCCATTCCTTTAAACTACATCGATCTTATGCACTTTTCACGGCCAATTTCTCCTAGTGATCTTATGCGGGTTATGATCGTAGAAACTTTTATTTCTCATCACTAGTGTGGCTGGCACACGAAAAGCACATCTTGATCTTTCGATTTGGTGATTAGATGACTGAACTTAGAAGTAATATGTCCTTATAATGTGCAATAAATATGGAATGAGGGATATATATATATATATAAATGCATAATGATCAAGCAACACAAACATAAACAACGACACAAAAAAAGCAATGATTTCAAGCAAAGGGATAAACGTAATATCACATTGTGTCTAATCAAACCTATAAGAGATAACACTTCATGATCTTGTGAGTTATTTTAAGATCAGTGCTTGTGTCCGAAATTATATAGTTAAAAATGAACTTGAATTAAAGATATGTGTGGAATAGCATGTTATGTCAAACAACAACAACAACAACAACAACAACAACAATAATAATAATAATAATAATAATAAATAAATAAATAAAGTGGTGAATTTAGAATTTGGATGTTCTTTATCCAATATGAAAAGGAAAAGAAAGGAAGATTAGTATTCATGGAAAAAACCAACATATTATTTGTCGAACTCCCACGTACATGGAAAAGAGACGTAAGAATAGCAACCTAGAGTATATATAAAAAGAAACCTCCATTTCATAAGGCTACTTGCAACCGTCCACTTCATGCAATGGCAATGGCTAGTTAGAGTTATAACTCATAACTACTTAAGCCATTTGAATTATTGTAGAAAACATTAACTTCTCAATTTCAATTTTAGACAATGTGTGTGATATCTCCAATTTACATGTATTTTTATTGAGTGATTTTATTTAAATTATTATAATTAGTGATTTTCTTATTTTAAATTAAAGGTGATTTTTGCAATATTATTTTATGATTTTTTTAAGTGGTGAAATTTTTTTAACGTGCTTTCTTGCTATTTATTATTATATTATATTTTAATAGCTTTTTAATTTAAATTAATTTATTTTTGGGCTTTAAAATTATTGTGTTTTTAGATTTTATTATTTTATTTTATTTAATCACTGCGTTTGAATTAATGTATTTAACTTGTTATTTTGAAAGTAGTTTTCGTTGGATTAGTTTCTTGACTCAAGATGTGCAGATTGGATCTCATTTCTTTCCTCCATATTTTCTTTTTCTCTTTTCCTTTTTTCTTTTTTCTCCTTTTTTTTCTCATTTTTTTCTCTTTCTTCCCATTTTTCCTTCAGTTTCTCTCTCGCCCCGTGTGACACACTTCTCCTCCCTCTTCCGTTCATTTCTTTCGTTTGCCCCTAGCACCGCCGCCGTTCCGCTGTGACTTACACCACCCCCATTTTTCAACTCCCCACTGGCTGGCGCACCTACCCACTGAGCCATCATTAAGCAGCAAGAGCTCCTCTAAGTCGCAGCGTTCAATTGCTCCAGTGCCGCTGTCGCGCAACCACCGGCCACCATCTCTTTACCACATCATTATCGGCCCTCTAGCATTCCAAACCACTCATCCCTAGCTCCGATCCGTCGCTGGTGAAGCTCAACCACCTCCATTTCTGGTTTGGCCATTTTTGACTTCCACTGCCATTTTCGTTGCCACCCTTGGCCAACCACCACTTCCACTAGTTTCACTAACACCTCTAAGCCATTCCCTATCAATCATAAGTCTTAGTTTGTTCTCATTCAAAAGTGGATAGTTTATACCCCACGGCCACAGTGCATTTTGCACTGTTACGTTGCTTTTCTGCCACCTTTTGCAGCTCCTTGATCATTTGAAAAAAAAATTTATAGCACTGTAAATATTTTTCAAACTTCCTTTAAGATTTAAATGTATTTTTGCTTTAATAATAATTTGTGATTAGTTGGTTATGCCGGACTGAGTCTGATGAGTCGGGAGTCGGATGGATTTAAGGATCAAGTTATTTATGATTGTATGATGTTTGGTTTTGTGTCATACATTGCATAGTGCATGCATGTTCATGTTTGTAAAAGGAAAACTGAGTTTTCGTATAATTGCATGCATATTCATGTTCATATTTGGAAACTGGATTTTTATACGAGAAAGGATTTTAATTGTGTTTGAAATGAACTGATTGAATGGTTTGATAGAGAGTCACTGTAGGGATGGTGGTAAGCAGGGACAGTGGTAGAGTCTCGCCTGTGATTCCCGCCTACAGTGCACGCATAGGGATGGTGGTAGAGTCTTCCTGCCTACGATTCTCGCCTACAGACGGACTTGTAGGGATGGTGGTAAACAGGGATGGTGGTAGAGTCCTGCCTGTGATTCCTGCCTACAGTGCATGAGTAGGGATGGTGGTAAGCAAGGATGGTGGTAGAGTGCTACCTATAATTCCTGCCTATAGTGCCCTGATGGTTGGTTTTTGGGCCATTTTCTGGAAAAATGGTGAGACTTGGATATGTGGCCATTTTATGGGAAAATGGTGGATTTATTTTTATGGATTGGGTTTTTGGGCCAAAATGAGATTTTGGCGTGCGTGTAAAATTGGTTATTTCGGGAAAGGATGATTTTCGGGACATATGCATTTGGCATCATGTTCATGCATTTGGTTATTGCTTGAATGTATTTTTATCTTGTGGATCGTTTGGATTAATACTTACCTGTAGTACCTTCTTTGGTACCGTAGATTTTGATACAGAGGACAAGGAGACTGAGTCTAAGGAGGTGGCTTTGCCGGAGGAGTGATCAGGGATCACTCGTGGATTGTGATTTATTTCCTGTTTTGTTTATTATTTTTTATTTGTATTACAATTATGCTGGTTAATTGTAATCTTTTTGGTACACTTATTTTTAAGCGAACTTGTATTTAAATAAATTTTGGTACTTAGTTGACCGACTTTAATTATTCACTGCATTATTTTCGTTGTACACGTGTTGCATGTACACACATTTGGCATTTGGCAATGGCATGTGTGACCCATATTGTCTTATCCCGACGCCTCGATTTCCAAGTGTCTGTATATGGGAGTTGGGGGCGTCACAATGTAGAATCTCTCATCCACCACCATAAAAAAATATATAACCAACTAGCTCGCATAACAAATGAGACTTTTGTGTTGATAAGGTTTGAAATAACACATGGCATGGAAACCAAAAAAAAAAAAAAAAAATCTAGCTCAACCCCAAATAGAGACACTACAACAAAATTGGGATTTAGTGACGCTTTAGAATTGGTGACAGTCCCCAAACTGTCACAAAAAATCAGTTTTTGTGACGGTAAATCTAGATGAGAATTCGTCTGACATTTGAATGTAGACAAATTTATGTTCGAATGTTACATGGACGTTCGAACGTTAAAGATTTTTACGTGCGAACGTAATATTTTTTGGCGCCAACATTCGAACGTTAATCAGTAACATTCGAACGTTAGTCAGTAACGTTCGAACGTTGGTGGGTGAAGTTCGAACGTTGGATAGAGTATTTGGTAAATATGACTATAATTTAGATTTTATGTAGTTTTTAAATAAAATAATGCATCATTTGTGAACAATTATTACAAATTTAAAAAGATTGAAATTTGAAGCACAATGATTTAATATTAAAATTGGATAAGCTAACTGTGGTATACTATATACTATATATATAATATATAATACACTAGATTATATACTAGTTAAGTATATAATATATATTATATATATAGTCTAGTACTATATACTATGCTATATATAGTATATATATATATACCCATTATATAGTATATATATAGTCATTACATATAATATATAACATATTATATAGTATATATTATAGTATATAGTTAATATTATATATAGTTAATATACTATATATATGATTATATATAGTATATTATATATTATTTATAATAATAGAGTACATTTCTTTCACGTTCAAACGTATATACACATACGTTCGAACATATATGCATATACATTCGAACGTTAAAATGTAACATTCGAACGTTATTTTTAAACGTTCGAACGTATATGCATATACGTTCGAACGTTAAAAACTGTGGGAAATTTTCTACTCATTTTTAAATAACGTTCGAACGTTAAAATTTAACATTTGAACATTACTTTTTCACGTTCGAACGTATATGCATATAAGTTCGAACGTTAAAAAATGCGGCAAAATTTTCACTCATTTTTAAATTACGTTCGAATGTTAAAATTTAACATTCGAACGTTACTTTTTAAACGTTCGAACGTATATCCATATATGTTCGAACGTGAAAAAATGCGGAAAATTTCCCACTCATTTTTAAATTACGTTCGAACGTTAAAATTTAACATTTGAACGTTATTTTTAAACGTTCAAATGTCATATCAAATCAGAGTGTTTTTAATGAACAAACGCACGGGAGGAAGCAGAATCATTTCTTCTGCTTCTCCCGTGCGTGAAAGAGAGAGTGAGGGTGAGAGAGGGTTGTGGGTTAGAGAGAGAGTGTGTGTGTTAGAGTGAGAGAGGGTTAGAGAGAGAGTAGAGTGAGAGAGGGTTAATATTTTTGCTCTCTCCATTGATTTTGGTAAGAAAAAACTCTTTTTTCCTTTAAATGTTTTACAATTTTATGATATTTATTTTGTATTTTTTATATATATGTCTTTAACTAGCTAGTGTTGTGATTTTTTTGAAGGATTGATTGTTGTGACTTGTTCAAAACTTGTGATTTGTAAGAGGATATTGTGAGTGATAGGTATATTTCTAAACTTTATTAATATGTTTATATATTTTGTTGTGATTTTGTTATGGATAATGATGAATATTTTGATGTGTATAATGTGAGTTGATTGTGGATTTTGAAGGATTAGATATGGGTATAATATTATGAGTTGAGTAGTGAATTTTGATTATATATATTGTAAATATGTTGTGAATTGGATATTATTGATGAATTAGAAGGAATTGAATTGTTTATGTTGATGAATTAGAAGCAAATCTTTGTGATATGGATTATGTAATATGGTGAATTAAAATGAAAAATTATGTTGTGTGTATGCTTATTCTTAAAATGAAAATATAAATATTGGTGTATATTTATAGATTAAAATGAATATGTTTTACAATTGTGTATGTGCATTTGAAGCATATGTTGTGGTTATTTTTTTGTAACTATGTTTTGGTATTTGTGAATTAGTTATTATTGTGCATATGTATATGTGATTTTTGAATTAGTTTAGTCTATGGGGAATATGTTTATATATTGTGAATTTATGTATTACAGTATTTATTAAAATTATTGGGAATATGTGAAATATTGTGAATATGTTTATATATTGTGGAAATATATGAGATCATTTTGAATAAATTTGTGAACTTTTATTGAATATGTTGGGAATCATTTATTAAAGTAGAAACATGTCATTAATTTAATTTTCATTTGTAGTTTTAAAAAAAATGTTACTTATGTTGCAGCATTTTTTTTTATCAAATGAGTATATGAGGTCAAGACAGTAAGAGTTCGAGTTTCTCTTGGAGCAATAGTCTGATATAGAGATGCGTTTGCAGGAGCAACAGAGAGACCAGGAGGGAAGAATATGTAGTAAAGTCTAAGAACAAGTGCAGATGGAGATGAGAGTCCAGATAGGGCATGTTATGTCACTACAGTAAAATCACGGTGGGCGAGGAAAGAAGAAGAAATGAAATCAATTCAAATTTCTCATTATGTAGAACTTTTAATATCTAATTTTGCAACTATATAAAACATTGTTAGTTGTTAATTTGATGGTGTAATATGATGATGCAATTTGTATATTTTTTAATTTTATGAAAATAGTATTTTTGATCTATATATTCGAATGTATATAACAAACGTTCGAATGTTGGTTCACATTAGAACTAACGTTCAAACGTAATTACACAAAATTAAGAAATAATGTTCGAATGTAAGATCTAACGTTCGAACTTATTCACTCTCAAAACGAACGCAACGTTCGAATGTTTAAATGATTTACATTCAAACGTTTTGTTTGACGTTCCAACGTAAATATGATACGTTCGAACTATAACAAATGAACGTCAACTTTTTTCATTCGAATGTCAATTGGTCGGGTTAATGTTCGAACGTTCTGTTGGACGTTCGAACGTTACATTTTGTGACAGATTTCAACCGTCACAAAAAATCCCACGTTCGAACGTGTCATCAAACGGAAGACCTCCAACCGCGCTTGTACAGTACTCTGTCACCAAATGTAATCCGTGACGCACATTACGTGACAGTGGTGGTGACGGTTAGAAACCGTCACCAAATGTATTTCGTGACATTTTTCTCATTTTTTGTGACAGTTTCATCTGTCACTAAAACCTATTTTTGTTGTAGTGAGAGTTCCAACTAAAAATTGAACTTTCTCATGTTTAATTTGAAAGTTTCTCAATAATGAACCAAATTGTTCAAGTTACAAATCAAACTAAACAACAAACTAAATAACAATTAGTATATATGCAACCAAGAGCAACACCCAAAAAAAAAAAAATGAAACAAAACTTGCGAGTAATGTGATACCTTGTTTTTACGTGTATTTTTATTGAATGAGTACTTTAATTTAATTAAAATATTAATTATTTTTGTGACACCCCGTTTTTACGTGTATTTTCACTGAAGAAATATTTTAATTTAATTATTATTATAGTGCTTATATTTTAAATAATAAGATTTTAATTAGTTTTTATTCATTGTTGAATTTAAATTGCTGTTTAATTTATTTTAGCTTGTTTTTTGTTTTAAAAATTTAATAGTTGGTTTTTACTAGTTATTTAATATATTTTAGCTTTACGACGTGTTTAAAATGTTTTCTTGGTTTTTATTGCTTTCAAAGTTCTTTTTCGTTAGATCAGTCGTTGCACTCCGAAAGTGAGGATTGAACCTCATTTTCTTTCTCCCTATTTTCTTTTCTCTTTTTCTTTTTTTCTTTTTTTTCTTTTCCTTCTTTTTCTTTTTTCTTTCTTTTCTTTCTTTCCTCTCCTCTCCCGTGTCCGTCCCTCCCGTGCGCTACGTCTCTCTCTCTCTCCTCACCCACGTGTTTTCCGTCCAACCACCCAGACCCGTTGCACTTCGATTTGCACGTTTTTGACTTCAACCGGCGTTTTTGCTGCCACCCACGGCCAAAGCTCACTTCCATTAGCTTCATAAACATCCCTAGACTATTCCCTATCAATTTGGGGTCTTGGTTCGTCCCCGTTCAAAAGTGGGTATTTTGCGACCCACGGCTACAGTACATTTGCACTGTTACGTTGGTTTCTGCTCATCGTTTGTTGCGCGCCGAACCTTCTAAAAATCCTATATAGCACTGTAAGTATTTTCCCAAACATCGTTTTAGATTTTAATGTATTATTGCCTTTACAATAATTTATTTTGTTATCTGGTTGGTTTGTTGATTCCGGACTGAGTCCGAGGAGTTCAGGGGTCGGTTGGAATTGAGGAAGGAGTTGTTTGTTGGTTGTTGGTGATGTTCGGGTTGTGTTGGTTATTTTATGTGATTTAATTTCATGGCATTGAACATACATGATCACGTGCGTTTTACTGAAAATGGGTTTTTCATGTGTTAAATTGTTTTGGGTGCGTGTGTCTCACGAGCCCAAGCCGGGATGGGTTATTATCTCGATGGAGCTCCTCTGGTCACTCGGGAGCGGATAAAATTGAGTGACATCCCCTGGGTTGTCGCTGGGCGACAACCGGATCGCACGATACGGTAACGCTGTCGTGTCGACTCTGTGGTCCTTTGAGTGGCGGGGACTAGAGGATGGCCTGGCCAGGTACGCGCTGGGCGCGAGTCTGGGCATTACTCGTGTAGGTGTCACATGCGTAGTCGTTACCTACGGTGTGACACAGAGCCAGAGCGTGCGGATGATCCCTAGGAGAGATCATGGTGCATGCATAATATGGAATTGTTTTGGATTGTTTTGGATATGGGCCATTATCTGGGATAATGACGAGTTTTGTGATATGTGGCTTGTGATCCATTTTCTGGGAAAATGGTGGTTTATTGGTTGGGCCATTATCTGGAATAATGGCGAGGACTGGTTTTAAGGAAAATGTTTTTGGGCCAAAATGGGATTTTGACGTGCGTGGAAAAATATGGTTTTTGGGACGTGCATTGGGCATACTTCATGCATTTTTGTTTTGGTTGTAATATGTTTTTATCTTGCGTAGTTTGGATTTTACTTACCTGCGGCAGCATTTTTGGTACCGTAGATTTTGATACAGATCTTGATGAGGAGGAGGCTGCGCCCGAGGAGGCGGCTCCGCCGGAGGAGTAGCTGGATGATCTTTAATTATATTATGTTTGACGATGTTTTTATTAGTGTGCTTTTGGGTTTTGAAACGATGTTGAACTTGTAATATTTTAGTATGTGTGGTTTGAACTAGCTTGTATTAAGTTAAGGAAAAAAAAAATTCTGGTACTCAGTTTATGACTTATCTGCCCGCTGCGTGTTTTTATTTGTACACATTTTGCTTGTACACACACTTTGGATAGTTGGCGAAGGGATGTGTGACCGTGTTGTCATCATCCCGACGTCTCGACTTCCGCGTGGCTGTACGTGGGAGTTGGGGGCGTCGCAGGTGGTATCAGAGCGGTTTGGCTCTGGGTAAAACCACATGTCCCATAGGAGCGGTACCAGAATGTTTTTAAAGTTGTGTTTTTAAAGGTTTGTTGTATTTGAAGCTTTGTTCTTGTTTTTAATTACCTTATCTTATATATATGTGTGTACTTGTTTTATCGTTGGTTGGTTTTGCTTTTATGTTGTTTGTTTTATCCGATGTTTAAACGGGGTCAAAGGTTGTGTTATGGTAGGAAAATGGTGAGACCACGGAGGCCTTCTGGGGAATCTCAGGATGAGTTACCGAGAGGCGATGGGAATTTCGCCATGGCTCGAGCATTAAACCGTTTGACGGAATATTTACAACGAGGCGAACAAAGTAGAGAGCCTCAAACCAGTGAATTGAATAGATTGACTGAGTATCTGCAGCGAGGGGAACAGAGTAGGGCGGTGCAGGCTGGGTGTACTTATGAGCGATTCTTAGCGCACCGCACCCCTGCTTTTACAGGAGAAGAAGATCCACTTAGAGCTGGGAAGTGGATCAGAGATATAGAGAAAACATTTGAAGTCTGTGGCTGCACGGAGGCACAACAAGTGCTCTATGCAAGTTATTTGTTGCAAGGTACTGCTTCCGAATGGTGGGAGACAAAAAGAGAAATGCTAATGCTAGAATTGAGATCCTTCGCCGCAGTGACTTGGGAGCCATTTAAAAAGAAATTTAATGATCGGTTCTTTCCTGCACATGTGAGGCGGCAAAAAGCTAGAGAATTTTCTAGCCTGGTTCAAGAATATGACAGTAGAGCAATATGCCCGAAAATTTGTGGAGCTTAGGCGATTTGCTCCTCACCTGATCGCCACGGAGGAGATGCAAACTGAGCGCTTCCAAGAGGGTCTGCGACCCGAGATACGTCGGATGGTGGTTTGCCTCCGGATTACTGTTTTTCAAGAATTGGTTGATTTGGCTATTATTGCAGAATGAGAAATTAATTTTAGCGTGGGCTCCCCTACAAGTCAGAAAAGGCGGAGCTTTACTAGGGAAGGAAGTAGTTCTGGGTCGCCACAGAAGCTTGTTCAGCGGTCCGGGACTCGACCACAAGTAGCCTCAGGAGTGCGTATAGGAGGTCGGATGCCCGTTTGCATGAGGTGTAATAGAGCTCATGTGGGTGAGTGCCGTTCGAGTGGGACTCGATGCTATAATTGTGGTCAACAGGGACACTTTGCCCGTGAGTGTCCTAATGCAGTTCAAGGAAGCCGTGGAGGTCGACGCGGTGGCAGACCTAATCAGAGGCAAGTGGCGCAGGCTCGAGTATATGCTGTTACCCTGGGAGAGGTGGATGATGAGGCACTAGTGACCCACGATGCTAGAGTGATTACAGGTATGGTTCTAAACTAATTTCTGGATTTGATGTTTGGTTTGGTGTGGCTTTTCTTTATTTTGGATTTCATGGGTATGTGTGGTTGGTTCAGGAAGGGTACGGTTGTATGATTTTTATGCTTGCACATTATTTGATTCGGGTGCATCTCAGTCATTTGTGTCTTCTACGTTCGCACGGATATGTAATTTGGTTACGGGACCCCTACCAAAATCATTAGTGGTGAGTCTTCCAAATGGTGAAATGGTTTGTTGTTCTAAAGTTGCGTTGGGTTGTCCCTTGGATTTTGGTGGAAGGACACTTGATGCCGACTTGGTTGTATTCAAGTTGTTGGGATTTGATATTATTCTCGGCATGGATTGGTTATATCGGTATTGTGCAAGTATAAATTGCAGGAGTCGTGTAATCAGTTTTCGACTCCCAAATGGTGATTATCTGGAATTTATGGGGAGTAAATTAAAAGAAAAGCCGATGGTTATATCGGCAATTCAAGCGAAGAGAGATATTGCTTGTGGAGCGGATGCCTTTTTGGTTCAAGTGGTGTCTACGCCAACTGGGAAAAAGTCTTTAGCAGATATTCCAGTTGTAGCAGAATTTCCCGACGTGTTTGTAGATTACTTGCCTGGGCTGCCTCCTGTCCGCGAGTTGGAGTTCGCCATTGATTTAGAACCTGGGGCGGCTCCTGTGCATAAAGCCCCTTACCGTATGGCACCAGCTGAGTTGAAAGAGTTGAAAGTCCAGTTGCAAGAGTTGGTAGACAAGGGGTTTATCCAGCCACGTACTTCGCCATGAGGTGCACCAGTTTTATTTGTTAAAAAGAAAGATGGCACACTTAGGATGTGTATTGATTATCGAAAGCTTAATAAAGTGACCATCAAGAATAAATATCCTCTTCCAAGAATCGACGATTTATTTGATCAGCTTCAAGGGACAGCTATCTTCTCGAAGATTGACTTGAGATCAGGATATTATCAGCTGCGAATAAGAGATATACCCAAGACTGCTTTTCGATCAAGATACGGGCATTATGAATTTAAAGTGATGCCTTTTGGGTTGGCAAATGCCCCCACAGGTTTTATGGATCTGATGAATCGGGTTTTTCGACCTTACTTGGATTCTTTTGTGATGGTCTTCATTGATAATATTTTAATTTATTCCCAGGATATTGACGAGCATGCTTATCACCTTCACTTAGTGCTTGGGAAGTTACGGGAGCACCAGCTGTACGCGAAGCTTAGCAAATGTGAATTTTGGCTGGAAGAAGTTAAATTTCTCAGGCATGTAATTTCCCACGACGGTGTGGCAGTTGGTCCCAGTAAGGTGGAAGCTATTTTATCGTGGCAGCGTCCTTCGACTGTGCGCGAGATTCGAAGTTTCTTGGGACTTGCTGGATACTATAGAAGATTTGTGGAGGGATTTTCCCAATTATCCAGACCTCTCACCGCTTTGACTAGAAAGAATGCAGAGTTTGTTTGGTCGGACAAGTGCGAGAGGAGTTTCCAGGAATTGAAGAACAGATTGACAACTGTGCCAGTGTTAGCACTCCCAGAACCACATAAGCCGTTTGTAGTTTTTAGTAATGCATCTAAATTTGGTTTGGGATGTGTTCTCATGCAAGAAGGACGGGTTGTGGCTTACGCGTCTCATCAACTGAAAGATCACGAGAAGAATTACCCGACACATGATTTAGAATTAGCTGCAATAGTATTTGCTCTTAAGATTTGGCGACACTATTTATATGGGGCTATTTGCGAAGTCTACACCGATCACAAGAGTCTAAAGCATTTATTTTCTCAGAAGAATCTCAACATGAGACAAAGGCAATGGTTAGAGCTAATAAGTGATTATCAGTGTGAGATTAAATACCATCCAGGAAAAGCAAATGTAGTTGCTGATGCCTTGAGCCGGAAGTCACACTTAGAGGATGAAGCTGAATCTTCTGGAATGGATTCGATACTTTGCGGGATGAGAAGGCTCCTCATTGGAAGTTCGCAACAGGAGGAAGTGATATCTTCAATTCTTGACATTCGAGTAGTTGATTTTGAAGAATTGAAGACTCTTCAGAGAAAAGACCCAAAGCTGTTGGACATTAGAAAGAGGGTCAGAAAATCTAGAGGGCCATTGCACTAATGTTTGGATAAAGATGGGATTCTTCAATTCCGAGATAGTAGAGTAATTCCTAAGGACTCAGAATTTAAGGAGCGAATTATGGCCGAGGCCCACGTGGCTCCCTATTCCGTTCATCCTAGTAGCACAAAAATGTATCGGGACTTAAAGAAAAATTATTGGTGGGAAGGAATGAAGAGGGATATTGTCTTGTATATTGAGAGATGTGACACTTCTCGTGAAGTCAAGGCCGAACACCAAAGACCAGCAGGTTTGCTTCAGCCTCTTCCCATTCCTGAATGGAAATGGGATGAAATCACCATGGATTTTGTAGTGGGCTTGCCGAGGACTCCCAGTGGAAAGAACTCAGTTTGGGTGATTGTTGATCGATTGACTAAGTGTGCTCATTTCTTACCGGTCAATAATACGGATTCTCTGGGAAAATTGACTCGCATGTATGTAAAAGAAATAGTGAGATTACATGGGATACCCAAGAGCATAGTGTCGGATCGGGATCCAAGGTTCACCTCCCATTTCTGGAAGAGTTTGCAGGCGGCTCTAGGTACTAAATTAAAGTTTAGTACTGCTTATCACCCCCAGACGGATGGCCAACAGAGCGCACCATTCAAACTCTTGAAGATATGTTGCGAGCGTGTGCTATGGAATTTCAGGGAAGTTGGGAAAATCACATGCCACTCATAGAATTCGCTTATAATAACAGCTTCCATGCATCCATCCAAATGGCTCCTTATGAAGCTTTGTATGGTAGAAAATGTAGATCACCCTTATGTTGGGATGAAGTCGGGGAGAAGAAAGTATTTGGGCCCGAAATAATTCAGGAAATGCAAAATCAGATTCAGATTATAAGAGATAAATTGGCTGCGACGCAAAGTCGTCAGAAGAGTTACGCGGATACCAGGAGGAGAGAATTGTCTTTCGAAGAAGGCGATTGGGTTTACCTCAAGGTCTCTCTCATGAAAGGAGTTAAGCGTTTTGGGAAGAAGAAGAAGCTAGATTCGAGATATGTTGGACCTTTTCAGATTTTGGAGAAAGTCGGGTCCGTCGCTTATAGAGTTGCATTGCCAGGATATTTTGGGGATATTCACGATGTATTTCATGTATCGTCTTTGAAGAAAAGTTTTGGACAACAAGAGCCCCGCTTTGTTGACCCAGAGTGTGTTCAACTGCAACCTGATCTTACTTATGAAGTTGTACCGACGCAGATCATGGATTGGAAAGAGCAACATTTGAGATCCAAGACGATACCTCTGGTGAAGGTGGTATGGGGAGATTCGTTGGCTCAAGATTTCTCCTGGGAGAGAGAAGCGGATATGAGGGAGCGGTATCCGTATTTGTTCGAGTAATCAGCGGTATGTTCCTTAAACTTGGTCTAAGTGGAATATTATGGATTGCTATAGTTATGGCGTTTGAGCTTGCAAATTTCGAGGACGAAATTTATTTTAAGGGGGGGAGGATGTGACACCCCGTTTTTAAGTGTATTTTCACTGAAGAAATATTTTAATTTAATTAATATTATAGTGTTTGTATTTTAAATAATCGGATTTTAATTAGTTTTTATTTGCTGTTGAATTTAAATTTCTGTTTAATTTATTTTAGCTTGTTTTTGGTTTTCAAAATTTAATAGTTGGTTTTTACTAGTTATTTAATATATTTTAGCTCTACGACGTGTTTAAAATGTTTTCTTGGTTTTTATTGCTTCTAAAGTTCTTTTTCGTTAGATCAGTCGTTGCACTCCAAAAGTGAGGATTGGACCTCATTTTCTTTCTCCCTCTTTTCTTTTCTCTTTTTCTTTTTTTCTTTTTTCTCTTTTCCTTCTTTTTCTTTTTTCTTTCTTTTCTTTGTTTCCTCTCCTCTCCCGTGTCCGTCCCTCCCGTGCGCTACGTCTCTCTCTCTCTCTCCTCACCCACGTGTTTTCCGTCCGACCACCTAGATCCGCCGCTCGCCGGCGACGTGGCCAGCACAGCCACCACCAAAACCTTCCCCTCCCTCCGGTGAACCACCCCACCAAAAATCTCCCCCAACGGGCCCCGGCCGTTTAGTCGGAAAAACACATCTAAGCCGCACGGTTTTGAGCCGTTTCCAGCGCCGTCGCTCCACCTCCGGCCACCACCTCTTCACCACTTCTTTCCCTACCTCTTGCCGTCCTAACCCACCCATCCCCGGCCTCGATCAGTCACCGGAGCAGCTCCCACGAGCTCAACTCTGATTTGCACGTTTTTGACTTCAACCGGCGTTTTCGCCGCCACCCACGGCCAAAGCTCGTTTCCACTAGCTTCATAAACATCCCTAGACCATTCCCTATCAATTTGGGGTCTTGGTTCGTCCCCATTCAAAAGTGGGTATTTTGCGACCCACGGCTACAGTGCATTTGCACTGTTACGTTGATTTCTGCTCATCGTTTGTTGCACGCCGAACCTTCTAAAAATCCTATATAGCGCTGTAAGTATTTTCCCAAACTTCGTTTTAGATTTTAATGTATTATTGCCTTTACAATAATTTATTTTGTTATCTGGTTGGTTTGTTGATTCCAGACTGAGTCCGAGGAGTTCAGGGGTCGGTTGGAATTGAGGAAGGAGTTGTTTGTTGGTTGTTGGTGATGTTCGGGTTGTGTTGGTTATTTTATGTGATTTAATTTCATGGCATTGAACATACATGATCGTGTGCGTTTTACTGAAAATTGGTTTTTCACGTGTTAAATTGTTTTGGGTGCGTGTGTCTTACGAGCCCAAGCCGGGATGGGTTATTATCTCGATGGAGCTCTTCTGGTCACTCGGGAGCGGATAAAATTTAGTGACATGCCCTGGGTTGTCGCTGGGCGACAACCGGATCGCACGGTACGGTAACGCTGTCGTGTCGACTCCGTGGTCCTTCGAGTGGTGGGAACTAGAGGATGGCCTGGCCAGGTATGCGCTGGGCGCGAGTCTGGGCATTACTCGTGTAGGTGTCACATGCGTAGTGGTTACCTACTGTGTGGCACAGAGCCAGAGCGTGCGGATGATCCCTAGGGGAGATCATGGTGCATGCATAATATGTAATTGTTTTGGATATGGGCCATTATCTGGGATAATGGCGAGTTTTGTGATATGTGGCTTGTGATCCATTTTCTGGGAAAATGGTGGTTTATTGGTTGGGCCATTATCTGGGATAATGGCGAGGACTGGTTTTAAGGAAAATGTTTTTGGGCCAAAATGAGATTTTGGCGTGCGTGGAAAAATATGGTTTTTGGGACGTGCATTGGGCATACTTCTTGCATTTTTGTTTTGGTTGTAATATGTTTTTATCTTGCGTTGTTTGGATTTTACTTACTTGCGGCACCATTTTTGGTACCGTAGATTTTGATGCAGATCTTGATGAGGAGGAGGCTGAGCCCGAGGAGGCAGCTCCGCCGGAGGAGTAGCTGGATGATCTTTAATTATATTATGTTTGACGATGTTTTTATTAGTGTGCTTTTGGGTTTTGAAACGATGTTGAACTTGTAATATTTTAGTATGTATGGTTTGAACTGGTTTGTATTAAGTTAAGGAAAAAAAAATTCTAGTACTCAGTTTATGACTTATCTGCCCGCTGCGTGTTTTTATTTGTACACATTTTGCTTGTACACACACTTTGGACACTTGGCGAATGGATATGTGACCATGTTGTCATCATCCCGACGTCTCGACTTCCGCGTGGCTATACGTGGGAGTTGGGGGTGTCACAATTTTATTCTAAATTTATCAAACTTTAATTGGATTTATTAGTTGTGAAATTTATTTTGAGGTACTTTCTTAATATTAATTATTATTTTGTATTTAAATTGTTGTTTAATTTAATTTTGTTAATTTTTTTATTTAAATTTTGTAGCTAGTTTTTATTAGTTATTTATTATGTTTTTTTATATTTTAGCTAGATATTGTGTTTAGATTATTTTATTCAATTTATAGCTTTTAAAATTGTGTTCATTGGATCAGTTTCTAGATCCTAGAGGTGAGGACTGGACCTCATTTTTTTTCCCATATTTTCTTTTTCTCTTTTTCTTTTTCTTCTTCCTCTTTCTTTTCCCATTTTCTTTCTTTTTCCCTAATTTTTTCTTCCCGGTTTTTCTCTCCCCCGCGCGACACCTTCTCTTTCTTCCTCTCCCGTTCGTTTTCTTTGCCACGTTGCAGCACCGTCGTCAGCCCACTGTGCAGCGCACTGCCCCGACGAATCGACTCTCCTCCGGCTTGTGAACCTCCCCACTAAACCTTAGCCCCATCCATGCCGCCGTTAGTTGCCGTGGGCTCCTCCAAGCCACACGGTTTTTCCTCCATTTCACCGCCGTCGTTTCGCCTCTGGCCACCACTTCTTCACCACTTCATCACTGACCTCTTACTGTCCTAAACCATCTATTTCCATCTCCAATCCGTCGCTGGAGCAACCCCCACGAGCTCAACTCTGTTTTGGCCTTTTTTTTCACTTCCACCCCTGTTTTCGTCGCCACCCATGGCAAATCCTCACTTCCACTAGCTTTATAAACACCATTAAGTTATTCCCTATCAATTCCAAGCCTTGGTTCATCCTCATTCAAAAGTGGGTATTTTTACAACCCACGGCCACAGTGTTTTTACACTATTATGTTGCTTTTCCTCCGCCTTTTGTAGCCCATTGATCATTCAAAATTTATTATATAGCATTGTAAGTATTTTCCAAACTTCTTTTTAAATATAAAGATATTTTTACTTTAGCAATAAATTGTGATTGGTTGGTTATGCCAGACTGAGTCCGAGGAGTTAGGGGTCGGATGGATTATAGGACGAAGTTATTTGTATGTTGGTTGATGTTGAGAATTATTGGATATATTTATGTATTGTCATTTGCATTGCATAGTGCATGCATGTACATGTCTTGAAAAATGAAAATTGGGTTTTCGTGTAATTGCATGCATATTCATGTATTGGAGCTGGAAAACTGGATTTTCAAGCGAGAAATGATTTTTGAGTATATTTGAATAATTGAATTTATTGGTTTGAGTCAGAGGTACTGTAGGGATGGTGGTAAGCAGGGATGGTGGTAGAGTCCCGCCTATAATTCCCGCATACGGTGCATGTGGCATACGGATGGATGGTGGTAGAGTCCCACCTATGATTTCCCGCTGTGGTGCACGCGTAGGGATGGTGGTCGAGTCCCGCCTACAGTGCTTTGATGGTTTGGATTTTTGGGCCATTATCTAGGATAATGGCAAGGAAATGTTTTGAAAGAAACATTTTGGGCCAAAATGGGATTTTGGTGTGTGTGGAAAATGTGGATTTTTGGGACATATGCATACGGCATCATGTTCATGCATTTGGTTATTGCATGAATGTATTTTTATCTTAAGGTTTGTTTGGATTGTTACTTACCTGTTGTACCGTCATTGGTACCGTAGATTTGGATGCAGATGATGAAGAGGTTGAGCCTGAGGAGGCGGCTCCACTGGAGGATTGTTTTGGTGCATTTGGTTATTTATTGAAAAAATTATTTATGTCTTAAATTTATGTATTTTGGTTTATGATGATATTGGGAACTTGTAATATTTTTAGTACGCTTATTTTTAAGCGAGTTTGTATTATAACAAAATCTGGTACTTAGTCGACTGACTTTATTTATTCCGCTGCGTTATTTTTGTTGTACACGTGTTGTTTGTCCACACACTTGGCACTTGGCGATGGGATGCATGACCCGTGTTATCATCATCCTGACGCCTCGATTTTCACGTGTTCGTACGTGGTAGTTTAGGGCATCCCAAGTGATATCACAGTAGTTCGGCTCTGGGTAAAACCATATGTCTCATAGGTGCAGTACCAGAAAGTTTTAAAGTTATGATTTGAAATTATTTTGTTTGAAGTATGCTATTTAAATCGTTTTATTTAATTTTATTCAACTTTATTTGATTTGGAATTATTTTGATAGGTATGAATTTATTTTATTTAATTTCATCTAATTTGATTTGATTTTTTTTAATTGAAATTATGTTAATTTATTTATGGGTTTTATTTTATCTTATTTTGTTTTATTTTATTTTGCTTGTTTTGTTTTGTCTGGAGTTGAAAAGTAGAATTAAGGGCTACGCTATGGCAGGAAGATGGTACTTTTGAGAATACCATTGTTAGGCTTGTTATTTAGTGTAGTAGGCCTGGATTCTTAGCGATTTGATTCATTTTTTAATGTCGGGACTTGAAGGGAACATCATAGTATAGGCGAACTCTTGGGAGTAGGAACTCAAGTTACAACTGAGGAAGGGGGGGATAGTTTTAAATTGTTTAGGATACTTGAGGTTTTTAACTTTCGTAGAATTTACGAAATGACTTTATAATATGGGAGGGTGTAAGTTCAACGAACTTCAAGGATAGATTTAGGAGGATTTCATTTGTAGTTGAGGCCCTATAGATTTTAGGAAACAAGTTTATGAAATTTAAGATGGTAGGTTCAACAAGCATTGAAGGATTAATTAAATTAGAAGTTCTAGATTTTTCTGATTCTGACAAGAAATTTGATAACATTTGAGGCTTTAGAATTTACAAGTTTGATAAGGTGATGTCTTAGATTTATGGTCATCGAACTTGGGGATTTTGGAGGAAAAATAATTGATTCTTATTTGCTTTGAAAGACTTAATTGTAATAAGATTTGAGTTCTTAGTTCCATAGACTTGATTTGCTAGCTTAATCTATTTTGGTGATGGATTGATCTGTAACCATTAAAATAGGATTGAGCAGGGTTGAGTTTCTGACATGAGAATTTTTCAGGAGAGTATTCTTGGGATTGGAAGTATTAATTTAGTTCGTGTGATTCTCTGAGGATTAAACCTTTGGATTGAATTCGAGAAAGTAATTGTTATAACTCGAGATTGTATTGGCAAGTTTAGGACTTGATTCATATCAATTTTAAGGATAATAAATGGTGGAAAATTAGGAAATGATTCTTGTTGATTTCGAGGATATAAGTCCATATGATGGAAATGTAGTAATGGATCACTTGTACATTTGAATGATTATTGGTTTGGCTAAGAGTGCATGAGATCGATGTGTAGTGGTGGTGAGTGTGTATGGATTTCGGAGAATACAGATCCTAGTCTCATTCTTGACTCGAAAGAAGTGACATTGGTAGGTGTTGGAGTCAATCAGAATGTTTAGCCGAAGCGTGTTACTCAATGGAATGTTGGTTGGCAATGATTGTAGTGTTTATCTTTAGGAATTAATTGTGACTTAAGGCCACATAGGAATTTAAATTTTGAGACTATACTTTCCTTTGGAGATTGAGTGTCTAGTTAGGAGAATTATAGGCATTATTATTTAACTTGAAGAGAGATTATTGGGTCGCTATGTGTGGTGGATAATAAAAACTTGGAAGTGGAAGCTTAGGCATCAACGGTGATCAGCCTAATTAGATACGTGAGATAATAAGCATTAGGATTCAGGAGTGTAGTGCAATAGCTTTGGTAGATTGGAGATTTAAATAGCATTGCCTACCTTGAGGTTTAATTGTGTATGCAATTGAAGGAAATAGTCATGCTAATACTAGGGTTATGAGAATAGAAGTAGGTAAGCGAGTTACCAGGAAGGGTTCTGTGATGCCCCCAACTCCCACGTACGAACACGTGGAAATCGAGACGTCGGGATGATGACAACACGGGTCATACATCCCATCGCCAAGTGCCAAATGTGTGTGTACATGCAGTTTGTGTACAAATAAAAACACGCAGCGGATAAGAAAGTCATATAACTAAGTACCATAATTTTTGTTTAATTACAAACCAGTTTAAAACAGGTGTAAATAAAATATTACAAGTTCAACAACACCTCAAATCCAAATACATACCAATAAAAACAACTACACATATAATACATAAAAAGCACTCCAAATCACTCCTCCGACGGAGCTGCCTCCTTGGGCTTAGCCTCCTCCTCCTCTACATCTGCATCAAAATCTACGGTACAAAAAATGGTGCCGCAGGTAAGTAATATTCCAAACACCACAAGATAAAAAATATATTAAACTCTACAATATGCATGAAAAGATGCCTAATGCACATGTCCTAAAAATCCACATTTTTATCACGCACGCCAAAATCCCATTTGGCCCAAAATATATCCTTTAAACATATCCTCGCCAATATCCCAGATAATGGCCCAAAAACCCATCTCGTCATTTTCTCAGAAAATGGCCCATTAACCAAATCATCAGAGTACTATAGGTGGGAATCGTAGGCGGGACACTACCACCATCCCTACGCGTGCACCGTAGGCGGGAATCGCAGGCGGGATGATTGAGCTAAGATATTGCATATTTTAGCTATTTAAAACCAATGTATTTCAATTGTTTCATGACATTATTTATTGGTTTTAAATGAAAAAAATAGTTAATAAGCATAAATTCGAGTTATGATTTTTAATTGATTAATATCATGTTTATGCTTAATTTTATAACTATGATTTAATTGGACAATACTTCCTCACATATATAATATTTTTTTTTAATAATCTATTTTCTTTTTAATTTATTTCGAGTGTATTTTTATTTCTTTATTTTCAGCTTAAATAAAATTCACGAGATCAAACGGTGAAGTTTTTATGTAAAGTCAAGAAGCAGTTTCACGTGTTGTCTGCGGGTGCTTTCGGTGGGCTAGTTGGATGTAAAAAGGAGACGGAATTGGGTGCAGAAATTAAGGATAGTTTCTTGCATGTTGTCTCATGCAAGACCTTCCTTTGTGTGACAACACTCCATACTGAAAACAAAAATTCTGCAACCTTTCATACTTGAAATGGATCCAATATTGTTTTTCATTGAACACGAGCCATTTACCTCGCATCAAAGGTTTGTGGAGAACCACCCCCACCCCCCAAAACGCCGGCCCGCTCTCCCAACAGACTCTCTCTCTCTCTTAGAGTAATGAGATGTTATGCTTTCTAAAGTTCAGCAAGTTCGTTTCATTTTTTTGTAATGTGTGCAATCACCTATTCGGATCCACCATTGATCACTTCATGGTTTTAAGTAGTATCTGGTATTTGATGTTTTTTATGCACGATTGGATGGGATAGGGTGAGTTGGAGATCAAAATTTTGATGTGGGTCTGAATTCCTCTGAGCTCCATTATTCTAGAGTTCTCTAAATACTCTTATTCATGAGCATTTCTACAGATTCGTTTTTCATCTATATGACTGCTGTAGATAGGCCGCATGTTATTTTTGTCCACTAAATCAGAATTTCTTGTGTGTCATAAAGGTTAGATTGTAGTGTTGACGTGAATGGCGGTGACTGATGCTCAAAATCCCCTTCTTGGAGAAACATGTGGTTCTTTACTGCAGAAACTGCAAGAAATATGGAACGAGGTTGGGGAAAGTGATGAGGAACGCGACAAGATGCTTCTTCAGTTAGAGCAGGAGTGCTTGGACGTATATAAGAGAAAAGTTTTGTTGGGATTCAAGAGGAGGCTTCAGGGACAATCAAAGAGCAGCTTGCAGCTATAGCACCAGTACTTGAACAGCTTTGGAAACAAGAGGAGGTAGTTTGTCCCCGATAAGCTTGGAGGAAAATAAAACAAAAGACACAAGGCAATCTACGCCAGAATCTGGTGAAGGGAGCCTTCATTCACGTGATGGAAGGGATGAAAACAGTGATGAAAACCTGAAGCATCATGAACATGCAGAAAAGGAACCAGATACCATTTCGAAGGACTTGACAAGCTTGAATAAGAATGGTCTGTTAATTTCAGCATGTGAGAATCGTAACCTGTAAGGAAGCAAATAGTTCTAGAGGCTAATAACCTTTCATGGTTGGTCGAGATTTCAGCAGTGCAGCAGAAAAATAATGCAGAAAAAGTCAAGCACCGAAAGCATCACTCACCTAATGCAGAAAATAAAGAATTCCAAGGCACATGCAGCAGAAAAATCAAGGCCAATGCAGTAGAAAATCACGGCAGCACATGCAGAAAACATGGAGCCCACACACATGCAGCAGCTTCAAGCTGGAACTCATTGACAGCGCACCTGCAGAAAGACAAAGCAACTTGTAACATGCAGTCAACACATGCACATGCAAAAAGGAAGAGAAGCAACGTCATTCACGGATGACAGCAGTGCAGAAAAAAAAAAACAAAAATGCAGAGAATGGAATGATGTTCGGCTGGGATGCGTGATTTACGGAGAGAAGCTGAAGTTGAAGTGAGGTGCATGATTAAATGGAAAAAAAATGAAGAAAAGAAGCAGCATCAATCACGGTTCACATGCAACTCCAGATTATTTTTTGTTTGTTCTGTTACTTCATTAAGTTAGCTATAAGGTTGAAAACTCTATAAAAACTTACGGATGGCAGCAGGAAAAAGGGAGAACGGAAGAAAGGAGACACATACTGAATTTACACATACTTGGACGTTACAGCAGAAGCAATTTAGTTTTTTCCTCTGTTTTCTATATTTTTTTCATGTTCTTTGTATTCCGTTTGTTCCACACTTGAGAAGAGAAAGAACTTTAAAACTTAGTTTTCATTTTCAGTTTTATTTTTATCTCAGTTTCAGTTGTTGTTTCATTTTATTCTCATTTTCAGTTTCATTTCTTTAGAGAAGCATTCGGTTGGGGTATCATTTTTTTTAATTTTTTTTTTTTTGGTTTCTCGTTGGAAGAAAGCTCTCTCTCGGCTAAGTTTTTTTTTTATTAGGTGGTAGCTTCATATTTTTTTTCTTGCTTTATTATACTGTGTTTTCGGATAGACCTTAGGATAAATGGAACCAAGTTTTCAATTTTAGTCTTTAGCATCTTTCGTTCCATATGGGAGGTGGCGAGCAGCTCTTTTTATTTTTATTTTTATTGTTTTCTTACATTTTAGTTGAGTAGAGTCGACGGAAGTTACTAGTTTTTTTTTTTTTAGACTACTTTTCGTTCAGTTTTTATTTTCTTTCTTTCGTTTGGACTGGGCATAGGCGGAAGCTCTTTCTATAAGCAGCTTCATTTATTTTTCTAGGTTGGAATTTCTTTAGAGAAGCAGGAGAGATCAATTTAATGGTTCTTCTTTAGCTTCTGTAGTAGAATTCCAGACCTTAGGTGGGAGGCGGCTAGTTGTTTTTTTTTTTTTTTTTTATTGTTTCTCTATTTTGATGGTAGACGAACGGTTGTTTTTTTTTTTACGTTGAAGCATTTTACGTTAAAGATGGAAGCTAAGAGCTTTGAGTTTAATTTTCATTCAGCATTTATTTTTTTTACTTTTGGTTGTGGCGTTCGGCGTATTTGATTTTGTTTTTGACATCTTTAGTTTTATTTTTTTTGGACGCAGAGATTCATTTCTTTTTACCTTTCGTTTTCATCATTTGTGGAATTATTTTCATTTCTTCTTAGTTTTCATTCGGCGGCCAGTCTTTATTTTTATTTTTATTTTTTTTTCTTTTCTCTTCTTGTTTTACGATATCGTTGTCCAGAGCTTAGTGACCAGTTTCATTTTTATGGCTTTGCTTAGATTAATTTTTGTTGAACAAGTCTCATTTTTTCGGCAGCTTTAGTTTTATTTATTTATTTATTTTGGATATTTCGTTGAGTAATTTATTTATTTTTTTGGTTACTTATTACGTGTTATTTATTTTTTCGCATTTCTTTAATCTTTCTTGTCTTTGAGTATTTTCAATTTTTAGTTTGTATTTTATTAATTATTTTCTAATCTAGTTTAATTCTTAATTTAGTTTTATTAATTTCTGAATTTAATCTTTTAGTCATTTACATTTCAAATCCAACAATCAAAAATCTAAAAATATGAATCTAGTCCATGACTAGTAAAATTTCCTTCCATTGCACATACCATTTATTTTTTTTCTTTGTGAAATTTTTCACAATTTTTCAACGAGTTTAAATTTTGAGTAAATTTTCCCTGAGGAGACGATTTAGAAATTTATTCCTTATTATTACACGACATCCTCCTGCACTTGGGAGAGCATTAGTGCTACTCATTTTTGAGTGAGTCACGGGACTCTACCACCATCCCTACACTGCGTGCACCGTAGGCAGGAATCGCAGGCGGGACTCTACCACCATCCCTGCTCACCACCATCCCTACATGTGCCTCTGACTCAAGCCAATCAATCCAATCGTTCGCATATACCAAAAACCATTTTTCGCTTGAAAACCCAGTTTTCAATATTTAACACATGCATATGCGTGCACAATGCAATGCAAATAAAATTACACAAATTAACCAACACTTTCCAAACATCCAAAACAACTAAACAAACAACTCCGTCCTCAAATCCAACCGACCCCCGACTCCTCGGACTCAGTCCGGAATAATCAACCAGTCACAAATAATTATTGTAAGATCCAAAATATACTTAAATCTAAAATGATGTTTGGAAAATACTTACAGTGCTATATATTAATTTTTGAAGGATCGGCGAGCGGCAAACGGCGAAGGAAAAGCAACGTAACAGTGAAATCTCACTGTGGCCGTGGGTTGTAAAATATCCACTTTTAAACGGGGACAAACCAAGGCTAGGGATTGATAGGGAATGGCTTAGGGGTGTTTATGAAACTAGTGGAAGTGGAGTTTAGCCGTGGGTGGCGGCGAAAATGGCGGTTGAAGGGCTGAAATACCCAAATCGGAAACTAGCTCATGGGAGTTGCTCCAGCGACGGATCAAGGTCGGAAATGGGTGGGTTAGGATGGCAAGGAGTCGGTGATGAAGTGGTGAAGAGATGGTGGCCGGAGGTGGAGCGACGGTGGCAAATCGGAGTAAAAGCTGCTCGGCTTGAAGGTGGTATTCCGGCTAAACGGTGGCTCCGTTGCCGGTGGAAATTATTGGGGTGGTTCACTGGAGGGAGGGGAAGAGATTGGTGGTGGTGGTGAGGCTCATGTCACCGGCGAGCGGTGGTACTGGGCGGTTGGCCGAATCGCATGAGGGAGAGGAGAGAGAGAGAGTCGAACGAAGCAGGGGTCGACGCACGGGAAAAAAGAAAGGGAAAAAGAAAGAAAAAAAGAAAGAAAAAGGGAAGAAAGAGAAAGGAAAAAAAGAAAAGAAAAGATGGAGGAAAAGAAATGAGGTTCAATCCTCACATTTGGAGTCCAACAACTGATCTAACGAAAACAAATTTAAAAGCAATAAAACCAAAAAAATATTTTAAACATAACGTAAAGCTAAAATATAATAAATAACTAATAAAAACCAACAACTTAATTTTAAATCCAAAGACTTGTTAAAATAAATTAAACAACAATTTAAACTCAACCACAATTAAAATCCAATTAAAATCTGATAATTTAAAATAAAAAAACTATTATTTTAATTAAATTAAAATATTCATTCAGTGAAAATACACGTAAAAATGGGGTACCACATCCTCCGTCCTTAAAATAAATTTCGTCCTCGAAATTTGTAAGGTCAAACATCAGCGCCGAGCAAGTTACAATATACAACTTAGAGCATACTTGTGAAAATCATACCATCAACCAATACCACCCAAGTATGAGTAAAGCTCTCCCCAGAATATACTCCTATAAGCAATTCCATCATATTCGCACTAGCATCCCAGCGACGCATTACATCTAGAATTCCTAAAGCGGCCACGTAAACCGAGATCACCATACCATCAAGAACTTCAAAACCTCACCCAGGTAAATTCCAACAATTAGTATCTTTCCATAATACTGTGTTAACCTCAATCAACTCCTGTGTTATAACCTCCAAACCTTCATTGTATACTACACCTTGGTAACCTAATAGCCACTTCTCTAATTATCCATCAATAAGCATAATTTGCCCAACCAATGTGTTATTCTCCAATTACAAGTACCTTCTCGAAATTTCGTGTCATCACTAATTACTCCAAAATCAGCACAAAATTTGAATACCTAATTATCTCCAAAATCATGCTACCGCTCGCACTCTAATAACTCACCTAAGTGCAAAAAAACTATGTCCTTATAAAGTAATACCTATAAAACCACTTCTTCCAAGCCAAAATAAGCAAGGACTTTGTATTCTCCAAGTCCATACACTCACAACTATTACATGTCCTTAGACTAAGCCACTACTTCTCCAACTTACAAGTGATTCATTCCTATCATATCATCATCTAGATCTATGTCCTCGAGATTAACAAAAATCATCTCCTAATTTCGCATCATCTAATATCCCCAAACTCGATATGAATCAATCCTAAAACCTGTCACTATAACCTCGAGCTATAACAATTATTTTCAAAATAGATTGATATTTTCAATCCTTAGACAAACATACGAACTAGATCAACATCTTCAATCCTAAAAATATATAAATTAGGTCATTACCTTTAATCCCTCAAAGATATTCTCATTAATAATTCCTATATCCATCATTCAAATTTGTGCAATCCCATTTAATGGTTACAGCCTAATCAATCTCCAAAATAATTCATACTAGTACACCAATCCTACGAAACTAAAACTTCAATCTCATTATGAATCAGTCCTTCAAACCCACAATCCCATAACCTTAAATTTAGCCAAATTCTTTTTCCAAAATCCGTTAGGTCGATGAACTTATATCCAATAACAAAACAATCGACTCCCGAAACTCGCAAAATCTAAAATTTTAAATAATAACCAGTCATTTCCTAAAATCTGTGAAACCTTAAAACTTTGTTGAAATTCCATAAAATCTATCCTTGAAATTTGTTGATCTTACAACCTACTACGTTATAGACCATTTCATAAACTCCACGGAACCCAAGAACTCAATTATCCTACTTCCCTAAAAGTTCACCCAGATCATGCCCTTCCTTCAAGCCTCGATAATATAAAAACAAACCATACAAGGTATTCATCATGAAAGATTAGGTTAGATCCATACCTGCCATAACTCCAGCATCCTGAGCCTCCGGAACCCCGCCTCCAATGGTACCAGGAGTCACTGCGTACATCCGAGCTCGAACTAATTGCCTCTGGTTAGTTCTACCACCACGTCGACCTCCACGGCTTCCTTGAACTCGACTAGGGCACTCACGAACAAAGTGCCCCGTCTGACCACATTCGAAACATTGGTTCCTACCCAAACGACACTCGCCTCCGTGAGCTCTATTACATCTGCCACAAACTGGAACTCGGCCTCCCATACGCACACTGGGGGCTGTCAATGATCGGATTCCTATCCTCTGTATAAAATTTTGTGGTGACCCAGAACTGTTCCCTTCACCATCAACATTCAGCCTCTTCTGACCTGGAGGGGAGCCCACGCTCAAACTAATCTCATGCTCTGCAAGAGTGGCCAAATCAACCAATACTTGAAAAATAGAAATCCGATGGCTCCGTTGGCAGTGGAAATTTGTGGGGTGGTTCACCGGAGGGAGGGGAAGAGATCGGTGGTGGTGGTGACGCTCATGTCGCCGGCGAGCGGCGATACTGGGTGGCTAGCCGAATCGCGTGAGGGAGAGGAGAGAGAGAGAATCGAACGAAGCAGGGGTCGACGCACGGGAAAGAAGAAAGGGAAAAAGAAAGAGAAAAAGAAAGAAAAAGAGAAGAAAGGGAAAGGAAAAAAAGAAAAGAAAAGATGGAGGAAAATAAATGAGATCCAATCCTCACCTCTGGAGTCCAACAACTGATCCAACGAAAACAAATTTAAAAGCAATACAACCAAGAAAATATTTTAAACATAACGTAAAGCTAAAATATAATAAATAACTAATAAAAACCAACAACTTAATTTTAAATCCAAAAACTAGTTAAAATAAATTAAACAGCAATTTAAACTCAACCACAATTAAAATCCAATTAAAATCCGATAATTTAAAATAAAGAAACTATTATTTTAATTTAATTAAAATATTCATTCAGTGAAAATACATGTAAAAAGGGGGTATCACAGGTTCATTAATGTATGGTGAATTAATAGTGATTCGTAGTAAGTTTAGTCATCTCTAAATTAGATGATATTCAGAATTTAGGTGGTGAGCTTGAAAGTGTAAGTTTTCGTGTAGAAGTTATAGGTGCTTTTATTGGTTGGTCGGGATGGATTCGAGCTTTATGTTCTCTATCTTAGATTAGACTGGTGTATTTAGAGATAATGTTACTTGTTTTTAATTTGGGATGTTGAAATTGATTGATATTGATTTTTGTCGATGATCGTGGGTGTTATTGTAGAATTTTGATTTGATTAAGGTAGCTAGAGCTAATTGAGGGATATGAGTGATAATTCATGATTTTGGGAGGTAGTATTTTCTACCAAAATGTGGTAAAGGTTTTCTTGTTAGTAGGTATTGATCGAGCTTGTACTTGATGGTGTTAATTTATGAGGACATTTTGCATTTTAACGAGTTATCAGAGTGCACGCGAAAGCGTGATTTTAGGAAATAAGTAGGTATTTAAATTTTTTGTTGATTTTGAGAAATTAGTGGTGACTTAAATTTTAAGAAGATGCTTATAATTGGAGATTAATCATTTGGTTATGCAAATTTGTTTATGGATGGTTAAATTTGGAAGCGGCTATTCGGTTAGCAAGGTGTAGTAAACAATGAAGATTTGGAGGTTATAGCATAATAGTCGATTGGGGTTAGTACAACCTATTGTAGGAAATAATAATCATTGGGATTCTTTGGGTGTTGTATTAAAGTTCTTGTAGAAATGGAGGTTTTGGATTACACAGCCACCCTAGGACTACTAGGAGTGATATACCACTGGGAGACTAGTGTAGGTATGATGGAATCGCCCATAGGAGTATTTGGGAGGACATTACTCATGCTTGTATCAGAATAGTTGATGGTATGTTTTCTCAAGTGTTTTGAGTCGTATCTTGTATCCTGCTTGGCACTAATGTTTGATCTCCCAAATTTCGAGGACGAATTTTATTTTTAAGGGGGGTAGGATATGATACCCCGTTTTTATTGAAGGAGTATTTTAATTTAATTAAAATATTGGTTCTTTTATTTTAAATTTATGGAACTTTAATTGGATTTATTAGTTCTGAAATTTATTTTGAGGTACTTTCTTAATATTAATTATTATTTTGTGTTTAAATTGTTGTTTAATTTAATTTAGCTTATTTTTGGATTTAAAATTTTGTTGTTAGTTTTTACTAGTTATTTATTATGTTTTATTATATTTTAGTTAGATATTTTGTTTAGATTATTTTATTCAATTTATAGCTTTTAAAATTGTGTTCATTGGATCAGTTTCGGGACCCAAGAGGTGAGGACTGGATCTCATTTCTTTTCCCCATCTTTTCTTTTTCTCTTTCTTCTTCCTCTTTCTTTTTCCCTCATTTTTTCTTCCCTGTTTTTCTCTCCCCTGTGCGCACCTTCTCTTTCTTCCTCTCCCGTTCGTTTTCTTTGCCCCCCTGCAGCATCACAGTCAGCCCGCCATGTAGTGCACCGCCCTCACGATCGACTCTCTTTCGGTCGGTGAACCTCCCCACCAAATCTTACCCTCATATGTGCCGCCGTTAGCCGCCATGGGCTCCTCCAAGCCACACGATTTTTCCTCCATTTTGCCATTGTCGTTCCACCTTCGGCTACCACTTCATCACCAACCTCTTACCGGCCTAAACCACTCATTTCCAGCTTCGATCCATCGTTGGAGCAACCCCCACGAGCTCAACTCTGTTTTGGCTTTTTTTTTTCACTTCCATCGCCATTTTCGCCGCCACCCATGGCCAACCCTCACTTGCACTAGTTTCATAAAGACCTTTAGGCCATTCCCTATTAATCCCAAGCCTTGGTTCGTCCCCATTCAAAAGTGGGTATTTTTACAACCCACGGCCACAGTGTTTTTATACTGTTACGTTGCTTTTCCTTAGCCTTTTGCATCCCATTGATCCTTCAAAAATTATTATATAGGGCTGTAAGTATTTTCCAAGCTTCATTTTAGATTTAAATATATTTTTACTTTAACAATAAATTGTGATTGGTTGGTTATGCCTTATTGATTCCGAGGATTCGGGAGTCGGATGGAATAGAGGACGAAGTTATTTGTTTGTTGGTTGATGTTGAGAATTATTGGATATATTTATGACTTGTCATTTGCATTGCATAGTGCATGCATGTACATGTGTTGAAAAAGGAAAATTGGGTTTTCGTGTAATTGCATGCATGTTCATGTGTTGGAACTTGAAAACTGAGTTTTCAAGTGAGAAATGATTTTTGGGTATATTTGAATGATTGGATTGACTGGTTTGAGTCAGTGGTACTGTAGGGATGCTGGTAGAGTCCCACCTGTGATTCCCGCCTACAGACGGACTTGTAGGGATGGTGGTAGGCAGGGACAGTGGTAGAGTTCCGCATGTGATTCCCGCCTACAGTGCACGCATAAGGATGGTGGTAAGTAGGGATAGTGGTAGCGTCCCGCCTGTGATTCCAGCCTACAATGCTCTGATAGTTTGGATTTTTGTACCATTATCTAGGATAATGGCGAGGAAATGTTTTGGGCCAAAATGAGATTTTGGTGTGCGTGGAAAAATGTGGATTTTTGGGACATATGCATACGGCATCATGTTCATGCATTTGGTTATTCCATGAATGTATTTTTATCTTGAGGTTTGTTTGGATTTTTACTTACCTGCGGTACCGTCTTTGGTACTGTAGATTTGGATGCAAATGATGAAGAGGCTGAGCTTGAGGAGACGGCTCTACTGGATGATTGTTTCGGTGCATTTAGTTATTTATTGGAAAAATTATTTCTGTCTTAAATTTATGTATTTTGCTTTATGATAATATTGGGAACTTGTAATATTTTTAGTACGCTTATTTTTAAGCGAGTTTGTATTACAACAAAATCTGATACTTAGTTGACTGACTTTATTTATTCAGCTACGTTATTTTTGTTGTACACATGTTGTTTGTCCACACACTTGACAGTTGGCGATGGGATGCATGACCCGTGTTGTCATCATCCCGACACCTCGATTTCCAAGCGTCCGTACTTGGGAGTTGGGGGCGTCACAAGTAAAGCATACAACTATTTTTTTGTGAACAAATGAACACCATTCCAAAACAAAAAAAGAAAAAAAAAAAGGAAAACTCCAAAACAACACCTAATCACTACCATATATATACATGCATTACGCCAATAAATGACCTTTAATAATACATTCATCAACAAAACTGAAGGTTTAAGTTCTAAACAGCACAATTAATATATATATATATATATATATATATTTGTGAAAAGGGAAGTTCCCCTTGTTTATTAAAAGACCTCACTTTAGGTGGAGAAATACTAGAACAAACATCCCAAAAGATAACCGATAAAAGAAATAAAACCATAATTGAAACAGAACCAATGCAAACTAACAAAGAAATAGAGCAATGCACCACAACATTAAAAACTTTAAGCTTGATCCTTGCACCGAATAGCAGGAAGTCCCCATTTATCCACTCTAAGCAAACCACACAACATATGAAGCAAATCTCGCATGTTAAGCCATTTATCATCACTTTCCCTAGCACCAAATCTTGCTAACCAATCAGTAATTGCATTTCCTTCTCTATAAGTGTGAGAAATAGTGTAGTCCATTGCAAGAAGCAGCTCTTGAAGTTCCTCCCGGTAGTCCTCTAAATGCCAAATTCTGCATCAAGCTCTTTGCAACCAAGATAAAATCACCTTCAAGTCCATTTCAATGTCAACTGATAAAAAATTAAGCCACATGCAATGCTTGACAGCCTCCAACAATGCTAACAATTCTGCACGATTACTAGCGCCATAGCCAAGATTAAATGAGAAAGCAAACAACAAAGAATATGCATCTCATGGACAATGAGACATTCAAGTTACGAAGCACAAAGTCATTAATCACATGTCAAAGTAGCCTTTATGGCTTGAAAATATTAAAACATATGTTAATCTTATCACAAAGCAAGGAATAAGAGCTCAAACAATCATACAACAACTCGATTTACAGCATGTTATATCTAAAGCAATAAACAGTTTTTAAATCTAGTAATAACAAACATGGCCAAGCATTACAAGCAACGATTTTCAATCATTAAAGACATTTATTCAATTGCAAGAATATACTTAGCCAATTACAAAGCATGTGATAGCCAAGCAATTCATAATCCAATTTAATCAATGACATGCAAAGTTCACTTGCTATATACAAACATTATCCCAAGGTAAGTTAAAAGCAAATTTACAAATATCTGAAGAAATGAAATATCAATGACAAGCAAGCTATAAATCTATTGCACAAATCATTAGATCAAGTGAAATAATGAAACCCTAATTCGAGAGTGAGTGTGTGTCGTGCTTAGGGTTCATGCTACTCAATTCTATGAATTCTTCCTTCCTTTGTATGACCTTTCTTGGGTTTTAACCTAAATGGAAAACCCAAGGCTGAAGGGTGTTTGTGCCTCTTCTTAGTGTTTTGGTCCTTAGAATCCTAGTAGTAACTTGTGTGTGTGATGTGCGTTTGGGATACACTTTGTATGTGCCTATCTACTTTTATGGCTGAGAGCTTCATTAGAACGAAGTCCCTTCTCCAAAACCCTAGTGATGGTGATGTGTCATCTGTCCTTCAAGGTTCTTTTACTTCAAATCTTGCTAGTTGTGGTTTGGTCTCTTTGAGAGAAAAGCCTTCAACTTTCACACTTGATAAGATCTAACATGGTTGAGCGGACATTCCACCATCCCCACAACTCGAGACGAAGGGATGTCACACATCTCTTACTTGCCCAAATCAAAACCCCTTAGACCAACAAAAACCCTTGTGAGTGTGTGTGTGTGATCATAAGAAAAGAAGTGAAGTAGAAGTGTGAAGGTTCCTCACCGTGCAAATCCTTTAAGCGTGGTCTTCTTGCTCCTCTTCTCACCCTTGTGGTTGGATGGTAGGGAATGGTATGGGCATAGGAGGTGTTTGGCTAGAGAGAATGTGAGTCTTTCCCAGGGTGGTTGTGCGTGTGAGAGTGTGATGCTCCCAACTCCCACGTACGGCCACGTGGAAATCGAGACGTCGGGATGATGACAACGCGGTCACACATCCCATCGCCAAGTGCCAAAAGTGTGTGTACATGTAATATGTGTACAAATAAAAACATGCAACGGATGATAAAGTCATATAACTAAGTACCAGAATTTTTTTGTTTAAATACAAACCAGTTTAAAACACATGTAAATAAAATATTACATGTTCAACACCATCTCAAATCCAAATACATACTAATAAAAACAACAACAAATATAATATATAAAAAGCACTCCAAGTCACTCCTCTGGCGGAGTCGCCTCCTCGGGCTCAGCCTCCTCATCCTTAACATCTGCATTAAAATCTACGGTACCAAAAATGGTGCCGCAGGTAAGTAATAATCCAAACGACGCAAGATAAAAACATATTACAACCACAACAATATGCATGAAAGTATGCCCAACGCACATGTCCCAAAAACTACATTTTTTTCCACATACGCCAACCGTCTCATTTGGCCCAAAACCTTTCCTTTAAATTTTCTTCGCCATTATCCCAGATAATGGCCCAAAAACCAATCTCGCCATTTTCCCAGAAAATGGCCCAAAATCCAAGTCTCAAAACCATTTTTTCCATTTTTCCTTAACCGAATGCACCATGACCTCCCATAGGGGTCATCCGCAAGCCCTGGCACCCATCGTCACACCATGGGTAACGATCATGCATGTGACTTCGTAACGAGCGATGCCCAGTTCCGCGCTCCGCGCGTTCGTAGCCAAGCATCCTCTAGCCCCCGCCAGCAGAGGGGCCACGGAGTTGGTACGAAAGCGTTACCATCCCGCCCGCTCCTGTTGTCGCCCAGCGACAACCCAGGGGATGTCACTCAGTATATTGCGCTCCCGAGTGACCAGAGGAGCTCCACCGAGATAATACCCCATCTCGGCTTGGGGTCGTGATATACACGCACCCAAAATCCATTTAACTCATGAAAATTGTGACACCCCGTTTTTACGTGTGTTTTCACTGAAGAAATATTTTAATTTAATTAATATAATAGTTATTTTATTTTAAATTATCGGATTTTAAATTGATTTTATTTGTTATTTTAATTTAAATTGATGTTTAATTTATTTTAGCTTGTCTTTGGTTTTAAAAATTAAGTAGTTAGTTTTTACTAGTTATTTATTATATTTTAGCTTTACGTTGTGTTTAAAATATTTTCTTAGTTTTATTGCTTTTAAACTTATTTTCGTTGGATCAGTTATTGGACTCCGGAAGTGAGGATTGGACCTCATTTCTTTTCCTCCATCTTTTCTTTTCTCTTTTCCCTTTTCTTTTTCCCTTTTCTTTCTTTTTTCCTTTCTTTTTCTCCCTTCTTCCCCCGCGGTTTCCCCCCTCTCCCCGTGCGTTTTTCTTCTTTCTTCTTCTTCTCTCTCTCCTCACCCACGTGTCCAACTCCCCACCGCCCAGCCCACCGCCGTCCGGCCGACGTGGCCCACACCACCCCCACCAAAATCTTCCCCTCCCTCCGGTGAACCACCCCACCAACTCCCATCCCCAACCGTGCCGCCGTTTAGCCGGAAAAGCACATCAAAGCCGCACGGTTTTTGCCTCGTTTCGCCGCCGTCGTTCCACCTCCGGCCACCATCTCTTCACAGCTTCTTCCTCTACCTCTTGCCATCCTAACCCACCTAATTTCGGCCCCGATCCGTTATCGGAGCAGCTCCCACGAGCTCAACTCCGATTTGGCCTTTTTCCGCTTCCATCGCCGTTTCCACCGCCACCCACGGCCAAAGCTCACTTCCCTTAGCTTCATAAACACCTGTAGGTCATTTCCTATCAATTTGGTGTCTTGGTTTGTCTCCGTTCAAAAGTAGGTATTTTACAACCCACGGCGACAGTGCATTTGCATTGTTACATTGCCTTTTCTTCACCGTTTGCTGCGCGCCGATCCTTCGAAAAATAAGATATAGCGCTGTAAGTATTTTCCTAACTTCGTTTTAGAATTAAATATATTATTGCCATTACAATAATTATTTGTGATCTGGTTAGTTATTCCGGACTGAGTCCGAGGAGTCAGGGGTCGGTTGGAATTGAGGAAGGAGTTGTTTGTTTGGTTGTTATTGATGTTTGGAATATGTTGGTAAATTTGTATAATTTTATTTGCGTTGCATTGTGCACGCATATGCATGTGTTAAATATTGAAAATTGGGTTTTCGAGCGAGATATGGTTTTATTGATAAACGTGAACGTTTGGATTGATTGGTTTGGTTCAGAGGCACGTGTAGGGATGGTGGTGAGCAGGGATGGTGGTAGAGTCCCGCCTGTGATTCCCGCCTACGGTGCACGCGGCGTAGGGATGGTGGTGAGCAGGGATGGTGGTAGAGTCCCGCCTGCGATTCCCGCCTACAGTGCATGCGTAGGGATGGTGGTGAGCAGGGATGGTGGTAGAGTCTCGCCTGTGATTCCCACCTACAGTGCTCTGATGGATTGGTTATTGGGCCATTTTCTGGGATATTGGCGAGGATTGGTTTAAATGAAAGGTTTTGGGTCAAATGGGATTTTGGCGTGTGTGGAAAAAGTATGGTTTTTGAGACATGTGCGTTGGGCATACTTCATGCATATTGTTTTGGTTATAATATGTTTTTACCTTGCGCTGTTTGGATTATTACTTACCTGCGGCACCATTTTTGGTACCGTAGATTTTGATGCAGATGTTGAGGATGAGGAGGCTGAGCCCGAGGAGGCGGCTCCTCCAGAGGAGTGATTTGGGTGCTCTTATGTAGTTTATGTGTAGTTGTTTTTATTGGTATGTATTTGGATATGAGATGTTGAACTTATAATATTTTATTTACATGTGTTTTAAACTGGTTTGTAATTAAACAAAAATTCTGGCACTTAGTTATATGGCTTTTCTATCCGCTGCGTGTTTTTATTTGAACACATAATGCGTGTGCACACACTTTTGGCACTTGGCGATGGGATGTGTGACCGTGTTGTCAGCATCCCGACGTCTCGGTTTCCACGTGTCCGTACGTGGGAGCTGGGGGCGTCACAAAAATCCCATTTTCAATAAATAACACATGAATATGCATGCACAATGCCATGCAATTAAAATCACACAAATTCACCAACATATTCCAAACATTAATAACAACCAAACAAACAACTCCTTCCTCAATTCCAACAGACCCCTGACTCCTCGGACTCAGTCCGGAATAACCAACCAGATCACAAATAATTATTGTAAAGGCAATAATATATTTAAATCTAAAACGAAGTTTGGAAAATACTTACAGTGCTATATATTAATTTCTGAAGAATCAGCGCGCAGCAAACGGTGAAGGAAAAGCAACGTAACAGTGAAATTTCACTGTGGTTGTGGGTTGTAAAATACCCACTTTTGAACGGGGACAAACCAAAGCTCGGGATTGATAGGGAAGGGCTTAGAGGTGTTTATGAAGCTAAGGGAAGTGGAGTTTGGTCGTGGGTGGTGGCGGAAATGGCAGTGGAAGGGCTTAAACACCCAAATCGGAAACTAGCTCGTGGGAGCTGCTCCGGCGACGGATCAAGGCCGGAAATGGCTGGGTTAGGACGGAAAGGAGCCGGTGATGAAGTGGTAAAGAGGTGGTGGCCGGAGGTGGAGTAACGGCGGCAAATCGGGGGTAAAACTGTGCGGCTTGATGGTGGCTTTCCGACTAAACGGCGGCACGGTTGGGGATGAAACTTGGTGGGGTGGTTCACCGGAGGGAGGGGAAGAGATTGGTAGTGGTGGTGTGGGGCACGGTGCTGGTGAGCGGCGGGTCTGGGTGGCTGGAGCTCTCGGCGTGAAGGAGAGAGGAGAGAGAGAGAGAAAAACGCACGGGGGAGGGGGAAAATGCGGGGAAGAAGAAAGAAAAAAGAAAGAAAAGAGAAGAAAGAGAAAGGGAAAAGAGAAAAGAAAAGATGGAGGAAAAGAAATGAGGTCCAATCCTCACCTTTGGAGTCCAACAACTGATCCAACGAAAATAACTTTAAAAGCAATAAAACCAAGAAAATATTTTAAACACAACGTAAAGGTAAAATATAATAAATAACTAGTAAAAACTAACTGTTTGATTTTAAATCCAAAGACAAGCTAAAATAAATTAAACAGCAAATTAAACTCAACAACAATTAAAATCCAATTAAAAATCGATAATTTAAAATAAAAGAACTATTATATTAATTAAAATAAAATATTCCTTCAGTGAAAATACACGTAAAAATGGGGTGTCACAGAGAGAGAGAGAGAGAGAGAGAGAGAGAGAGAGAGAGAGAGAAGGAAAGGGGGTGAAGGTGAGTGATTTGAAAATGCCAGATGGCCAAAATGACTCTTGGATATCCCCCTTTGGGTGTCGGCCCCATAAAGGCTCCCCCTTATATACGTCCTCATTTTTCCACACAATCCCCTCGTCTCATCATTATTTTTGACGTAGAGAAGCCAAAAGTCTTTGGCACCATGCCTCTTGCTTGGCTGAAACCCCTCATTTCTCTTCTGCACCATTGCCTTATGTTGGGAATTCCAAAACCTCCTCTACATGTGGCGTGATCTTGTTGTGGTCCAGGGTCATTAAACCTCCAAGGGAGTGTAGGTCTTTTGTGACCAAAACCCTAATGTGTCTCTTCAATACTTGAGCCTTCTTACCCCTAGGCATGTGCATGCTTGCCATTTAGCATTGGTGTGTGTGTGTATCTTGCCTTAGCTGACCCTCTCTCTTCCTCTATTGTCTGTATCTCTCACTAAGATTCTTCTAGAATCCTCAAAAGTCATGTGCCATTTCCCAACGCCATCATATCCTTATGATTGCACCCTTCTAGAGACTCTCATACCTCATGCACGCATGACAAGTGGTAAAGTGGTGGTTGGCCTTCTTGGTTAGGCATGTCGATCCCTTGGCTGAAACCCTAAAGTCTCTTTAAGACTTGTGCTCCAAAATTTTTAAGCTTCCCTATGTGCCTCTCATCATTCCTCATCAGGTGGGTGGTGATACAGGCCATGGGTCATGGCATGGAGAAGAGAGCAAGAACAAAAACAAATGAAAGAGGGGAATGGAAGTCTTCAAGCAGTGCAGCAAAGGGGGAGAAGAAATAAGGTGGCATCCTAGGGGTTTTTCCCATGCCCCAAAAAGACGTAGTTTTGGGGGTGGGTCTAAGGGGTTGGGCCCTTCTGGCTATCAAGGAACCACAGAAACAACATAACCCACAGAAACTGGGGTTTCATAGGCTTTTTGTCATTGGTAAGTTTCCTTGCTTTTGGGATTGTGTTACCCATCTTTTTACAGGTAGAGGTGAGTTCTTCTCTCTCTCTATCTCTCTTTTTACCTCACTCTACCTCTCTCATTATCTCTGTTTATCTTTCCTTTCCCTCCTTCTCTCTCTCATGGTCTCCCCCTTTTAAGGCTACTGTTCCACCCTTACCACCTCTCGCCGGTCAACCTATTCCTCCATTTGGACAACTTTTGAGCATGTAAATGATTTCTGGAACTTGTATGTTTTCTATCTTTTCTTGTTAAGTTGTGTTTTCTATTTTAACATTTTTGGGACTGATTTTTAGCATGTAAATGGTTGCTAGAATTTCTTGTCATTTGGACTAATTTTCAGCATGTAAATGCTTGCTACATTTCCTACCTTTGGATGATATTTTAGCATGTAAAATAATTCAGAAATTTTGCTGGGTTCTTTGTTTAAAATGAGTTATTTTCTTTCCGAGAAGTGTGTGTGTAAGTGTTTCAAATAAATGGGCTTTATGTGAGAACGTTAGTATCATGATCCAAGCCTAGATGGGGGCATTATCTTGGTGAAACTTCTCTAGTCACTTAGGAGCACATAATACAAAGTGACTTCCTGAAGGTTGTAGTTGGGTGACAACAGGCTTGTGTGAGACGATAACACTCTGAGGTTGAGGTCGTGGTCTCTCTAATGGCGGAGGCTAGTGGACATCGTTGTCAAGGGTAGGGACGCAAAGCTAGGCATCGCTTGGATTGAAATCACATGCACAATCGTTAACCATAGTGTGGGTAAAAGAGCCAGGGTGTGAGGATGGCCCATTTAGGGGATACCAGGGTGCACACATTAGTAAACTGGATGTTTTAACAAAAATTGGATTTTGAATATGCTTTCAACTTTCTCGAAAATTGTGTTAAGTGCTTTGAGTTTTGTCACGCTGTAAACCCTTGTATGAAGTTTGACTATTGCTCGAAAATCTTTAATTTGGGATAGAAGCGAGGAACGTGCATCTCAGACTCACAACCGATGGATTCAACCCTTTTGGGAATATGAGTACAAGTTATAGCACTTGGCCTATAGTGTTGATTCCGTACAATCTTCCACCATGGAGGTGCATGAAGGCGCCAAACTTTTTCTTAACTTTGCTTATCCCCGACCCGAGATCACCTGGGAATGACATTGACGTATATTTGTAGCCGTTGATTGAAGAGTTGAAAGAGTTATGGGAAGCAGGCGTTAGAACTTATGATGCATCCACATTGACAACTTTTCAGATGCATGTTGCGGTAATGTGGATGATAAATAACTTTCTGGCATATGGGAATCTTTCCGACTGGAGTACTAAAGGAAAATTAGCGTGTCCAACATGTAATAAAGAAACTATTAGTGAGTGGTTAAAATATTCTCAAAAGTTGTGTTTCATGATTCATTGACGTTATCTACCAACAAATCATGCTTGGAGAATAGAATCCGCTAAGTTTGATGGATGAGTAGAAGATAGAATTGCACCAATTGAGTTGTCTGGGGAAGAGATACTGGAAAAATTGGTACATGTGGCAGCGAACAATTTTGGCAAAGGTCGGGGAAAGAACAAGAGAAAACGAGGCGTAGCAGAATTGAATTGGACAGAGCGTAGTATTTTTTTTTAGTTGCCGTATTGGTCGTCCTGCATGTTGCGACATAGTTTGGATGTAATGCACATAGAGAAGAATATTTGTGATAATATACTGGGTACATTGATGAGCATTAATAAAAAGATGAAAGATACGATTAAGACAACGAAAGATCTTGAGAGAATGGGAATTAAACATAATCTGCATTTACGAGTGGAAGGTGAGAGGGTGGTCATGCCGCATGCATGTTTTACAATGACAAGGGAGGAGAGGATGGACTTCTGCAAATGGTTGCAAGGTGTGAAGTTTCCAGATGGTTATGCTTCAAATATCAGTAGATGCGTAAGCCCTGATGACTGGAAAATTGGCGGATTGAAAAGTCATGACTGTCACGTATTTTTGTAGAATTTATTACAGGTGGGAATTCGTGGGAAGCTAACATCTGCTGTACGTGTTGCCATAACAGAATTGTGTATGTTTTTTAAGGATTTGTGTGCTCGGGTAGTGAATCAAGATATGCTGCAGAAACTGGAAGAAGACATTGCTACTATACTATGTAAATTTAAGTAAATCTTTCCACCATCATTTTTTGATGTCATGGTCCATTTAGGAATACATTTACCCCGGGAGATGATGTTGGGTGGACCGGTACAGTTCCGTTGGATGTATCCAATTGAAAGATATTTAGGTCGACTGAAGCGCACTGTTGGGAATAAAGCCAGAGCTGAGGGTTCAATAGCAGAGGCCTATATAGACGATGAATGGTTAACATTTTGCTCTTTATATCTTCGTGGTGTTGAGACACGATTTATTCGTCAAGAACGAAATGCTGATCTTGCTGCTCTGCCTCCTCGTGAGCTATCAGTGTTTTCTCAGAATGTACAACCCTTGGGTGCACAAATGGGTTACCATTTACTTGATAGAGAGTTGGGTAAAGTTCGGTGGTACGTGCTAAATAATTATCAGGAGATTGATCACTATCTCAGGTATGTCGTTGTAAAAGGTTTAAATAATTCTCAAGATAATGAGGTTAACTATAACTTTTGTTATGTAAAATAATAGGATAAATTATTATATACAGTGAGCACATGGACAAACTTAAGATGGAAGGCGTAGAGGAATATAGTGGTAAGACACAAGGAAGAATTTTCTGGATTGTTTGAACAACGTGTATGAACTAAACTCTATAGTATATGTTAGATTATGAAAGTTTTAACTGTAGCTAATATTTAATAAATGACATTAATGAAATTGTTAGATATTGGAACAACGTGCTCGTGATCCCGGATCAGTCTCTTTTGAATTGTATGCATTGGCCCGTGGTCCATCAAACAGAGCACTTCGTACATTGCATGCACAGTTCCAAGTTATAGATTCCATACTCTGGACCGTGGACGTAATAGAAAGACTCAAAACTGTGTTGTCTTGGTCGAGGGGAGTCATGAAACAGATGATATTGATTATTATGGTGTCATTCGTGATATTATCAGATTGAAATATCTGGGTGAGTCTATAACATATGTCTTTAAATGTGATTGGTGGGATCTAATCGGTGATCGGGATTCGATATATAGGGATAATCATTTTACGAGTGTCAATATTGCATCTAAATGGTACGAAGATGATCCATTCGTATTGGCTTGTCAAGCTATTCAAATCTATTACTTGATTGATCCAATGAAAAGTGCTGATAAAGATAGTAGAGAGATAACTTGGCGAGTTGTACAAAAATTTGTCCCTCGAAATATATATGAAGTAGGAACGAGTGCAGATTACGATAATAGTGGAGATGAAGATGACACTCCAAATGTAAAGGCTTACCAGGAAGATGGAGGGGGTATTAACTTATTTGTTGACCTCGGTGCACTCGAGTTGCTCCCCTTATGTAGAGATGACGTCCCACTCATCCATCTCGACTCGTCTTCATTAAATTATCATTCAATTGAAGAAAGTGAGAAAAATACAGAAGAAGACGAAGAAGAATCCGAGGGGGAAGTGGATAAGGAGGATGAAGAAGAGCTTGATGATGACGACGAAGATGTTATAGAGAGAGATTCTGAAACAAACATGGAAAATACATCTGAAGATGAAGACTAAAAGTACTAAAAACTTTATTCATATAGGTGAGTATAGAATTTTATAATAATAATAAATTTATTCTAATTATATTTTTTTGTTATATCTAATCATTTTCAAGTATGCCGCCAAAAAGACAAAGAACAAATGTGCCTCCTGCACCGAGTCCAAGTCCTGAACCCATTGAGGACTCCCCACCTGAGGAGTCCGTTCCTGAAGATGAAGTTAACATTACAGAGAACGATGCACAGTTGACACCTACCAATAAAGAATGTTTACGTTAATACTATATATAATTAATACTTTTGTTTCAATAACTATATATATAACCTTAAAAATTATACTATCATTTATTAGTTGATGCATCTGCTCGTCGTGGCCGTGGCTATACACGCGGCATCTCACTTGAGAAAAAACGAAGGCATGGTAAACTGAAAGTCACAATTCTTGATAATTCCACTGAAGGAGTGAATGATAGTGCAACAACGCTTTCCTCCTATATTAGCACAATAGTTCGAGCTTACGCTCCATTTTATGTGCGCTCTTGGCGAGATGTGCCGATGTGATTAAGGAACACATTCGGAGTCGTGTGCTGGTGAGTTTACTTATTATATCATTTTTTCACCTAGATTAGTTTATCACATTTTTAACGTAATTAATTTATAATTAGGATGAATTTGACCTCGACTTTGGTCGTAGCGAGGATTTGAGAACTGTAAATGAGTTAATGGCTACACTATTCCGATGTCACAAGGGACGATGTCATGACACTTCAGAAGTTTGAGACGTTTGAAGAGGCTACACAATACCCTTTCCAGCAGATGAAGATAGACGACTGGATAAAGTGTTGTGATCTTTTTGCCTCTCCAGAATATCAGGTATTCTAGATTTATTTCCTATAATTATTTACATTTATATTTGTTGTTTATATTATATGTATATACATATATTACAATTAACGGTGTGAATTATTTTTGTAGCACTTAAGTTCTACAAATGCACATAATAGATCTGCTCTGACTATTCACCATCGTACTGGTTCAAGATCATTCCATCGTCTTGCTGAAAAAATGGTAATTAATAAACTATATAATTCATATTTTTTCTTATTATTCTTTTATATAAGTACTAACACTGTCTTTTTCAAATTGCTAATGTCGTTTTTTTTGAAACGTGATGATCCTGAAAACTTTTCCCTCGTTCATGTCTATGTTGCTGCTTACACTAAGGAGCATAGTGAGTGGATGGATCCTACCGCTACAATTAATTATGTAAGCGGTGTTCCTTTTATTAAATAAATTATGCAATATGTGCTTAAATTATTTTTTATTTGTATTTCTTTTAATATGTTACTTATTGTGTGTTTTGATCTTTCAAACTCTAGGGAAAAATGATGGAGATGCAGTCAGCTTCTGGGGAATACTCTCCTAGTGACATAGACATTTTTACACAAGTGTTTGGGCCCAACTCTAGCATGGCAAGAGGTTTGGGACGATCTTTCAAGCATTCCGGTTCATCTTCCTCAACCTCATCGACACCACAAATTAATAATCTTACCAAAGATTTAGAAGCTGCACGACGCGAGAATGAGTATATGAGGTCTAGACAGCAAGAGTTGGAGTCCCTCTTAGAGCGACAGTCTCATTTAGAGATGCGTTTGCAGGACTAACAAAGAGACCAGGAGGAAAGAATACGTAGTGAGGTCCAAGAGCAAGTGCAACGGAGATGATGCTGCAAATGGAGCGTGTTATGTCATTGCAACATAATCGTGCTGGACGAGGAAAGAAGAAAAAATGAATTTTATTTGTGCATTATGTTTTTAATATCTAATTTGAAAACAGTTTCAAACAATGTTGGTTGTGAAATATGTAATGTAATATGATATAATTGGTATGTTTATTAATTGGATGAGTTTAGTATTTCTGATATGTATGTTCAAATGTAAATAAAATATATTTGAATAGTATTACACGTTTGAAACCACGTTCGAACGTAACCACACAAAATAATAACAGAACGTTCGAACGTTTAAACCCCAAATTAATATAACGTTCGAATGTCCAAAAAGTTTAACATTCCAAACATCCGAACGTACATTTTGCGTTCGAACTCTACTTTCTTAACATTCGAATAAACGTCCGAACGTTATGATACGAACGTTCGGACATTATTTCTTTTACGTTGGATTCTAGATTCGAACGTAACGTTCGCACGTATAAACGTTCGAACGTAGATCTAATACATCCGAACTATAATCAACAAACGTTACCTTCTCTCATTCGGATGTTAGTTCGTCTACTTTACGTTCGAACGTAATTTTCTGTGACATATTTTAACCGTCACAGAAAATAAAACGTTCGAACGTTATTTCAAACGGCACATCCCCAACCGTCACTAAAATATATTTTTAGTGATGCGTATACAGTAAACTGTCACAAAATGTAATCTGTGACGCACATTACGTGAAAGTGGTGGTGACAATTTCTGACCATCACCAAATGTATTTCATGACGTTTTTCCCATTTCTTGTAACAGTTTTATCTATCACTAAAACCTATTTTTATTGTAGTGCGAGGACATTATGGCCAAATTAATATTTCTGATATTCCATATTTGATGAAGTAGCGGCGGCCAGCTTGTTGGAAGATTCAATTTATTCCTAGAGAAGGAATACTATATATTATATATAGCTCACCAACTTGGGAAGATTGGCCTATCAATGAAAGATGAGCAAATCTGAATTGAGGAGCGAGGGTCCTGTTTCTCTTCTTAGTAATGTAGCGAAGGAATTAAAAATACTACTGTACTGATTAATTAATTTTAGTAAAATGATTATTATTTAAAAAAAAATACTTCGAAGATTGAAATGCTAATATTATTAGAATAATTCTACAAAATAACATATATTATATATATGACACACATGACACAAACACACTAATTAATTACAACTACAATTGCAAGAAACAATTTAATGACAATAACATTAGCTCCCATATCGACAAATTTTGTTGCATCAACCAAATTTTGAGTTGACATTAAAATTGAAATTTGAATAAAATATTGTTAGAATAAATTTTTTTAAAATTATTTTTATTTTGAGATTTAAAAAAGTTGAATTGTTTATTTTATTTTGTGTAGAGATTTGAGAAAGTTGTAATGATGAGATGAGATGAGATGTTTTGTAAAAACAAACCACCATGGTCTCTAAGCTAATAAAAATAAAGTACTGGGTCGTTATTTAATTAACCAGATTTTTTGCCCCATTTCCAAAATTTTCTTATTGCAAAACCAAAAGCCAATACTTTTCTATGGTGGTATCTGTTCTGCATACCTTCCACATTTTTACCAGAAACATCTATGGAAGCGCGCAGTGCCTTGCGAAGTTATTATAAGGCGCCCCCTCACAACAGCTAGCTAGCTAGCTAGCCCCTGTATTTAATCTAAAATTTATCCTGTACTAACGATCGACAAGTTGGGTCTCTGCAGATCATTAATTAATACACTTACAATGGAATGACCAACAGTAGATAAGATAATGTGTTTATGACATGTTTTACACCATCAACAACACAGACGACCTATAATGAATAAAAGAGCGGCGTTAGTTATCCTGGGAATACTTCGATACTAAATTCAGAATAATAACATGAGGATAAATTATATATAAAAGATGAAGGAAATCAAGTTCAAAATTTGTTATCAAGATTATTTATAGAGGTTATTTACTTTGAGTGATAGAAGTTTAATTAGTCTTGTAAAGCCTTTTCCTTTTATGAGTCTAAGCCTCTGATCTCCTATTATAAATATGAGTCTCTTTTCTCTTAAGAGTCTAAATCAATCTATTTTATCTCCTTTTGACTTTATCTCTTAGCTAAATTACAGTGTGGATTGTCATATATTTGTTCTAGTATGTATATATATAGAGTGAGATACAGAGAGAGGTAATAATTACCTTTCAATGCTTTTCATGATTAACAACATCAGTTCATTTGGTGATTTCATTGCAACACAGTTAATTGCAGACCCATAAAGCTCATGTAGTGTTTGAAACCCCCCCCTCCCCACGGTCCACCGAAGATCATCAAGCATTAATATTTGACAATGCAAGAATAATATTCAGTCACGCGTACTGTAAGTGAAACATCATAAAGTGAAAATTAGGAGTATCTAGTAATATATGCATGGCTGCAAGTCATGTATTGCCCTAACATATATAGTTAACCAACATCGAAGACTACAACACCTTTAAACGAACGAACAGATTGCGGGCCACACAAAATCCACAACATGAGTACACAATATAACATGCTCATTCCAACAAATTTGTTGCACCTGATAATGCATGTGTTGTTTTAATTAGAGAGTATTAATGCTGCATATGGTAACTTTTGTATACTTCTTGAGCATTTCACTGATATAATTAATTGCATCAATTTTTTTAATATGCAACCAATCACGTAAGTGGAGTGTGCAAAAGTGACTACATATAGAAATTTTTTTTAATAATTAGTGCACAATTCTATCCGATCAAGTATTACCTATAAGCCATCACATCTCAACTAATCTCATTTTCTTCCCAAAACTACTCAAGAAACAGATTTTTTATATTTTGAATCTTCAAATTTTCTATTTAATCATAAAAATAATATTAAAAAAATTATATTCTAACAATTATATTTTAACTTTATGATATTGTTATTCAAATTTTTTTTTCATTTTATAAAATTTAATAAAATATTTCAACTCAAATTATTCTACTATTATTCACAAATTTCTTACTAATAGTAAAATTCAAACGATACCAATCATTATTTCTAGTGGCCGGGGCCCTCTGATCTCATTCAAAGAACCAAAAACTGACAGAGCTATTGATGCCACCGCACCACAAAAGAAGAGTGGAATCAATGATTCTATCCCTTTTACTTCACAAGAACCCAAAAAAAGAACTCAAATTTACCTGTTGAATAGTACTTGGAAAACTTTTTGAGGTAAGAAATTAAACTAGAAATCATCTACAAATCGTATAGTATGGTATGATATGAAGGCCCCCGTAAAGGAATATTTTTAATTCGCTTATACGAAGATAGAATTGTTTGAAACTGGTTTGGTTCAAGTGCGTGTTTAGATCTTGAAAAGAAGTTTCAAACATGAACCCTAATTGACAAGTTTTAGGTTTTCTCACTACTGTCGTGGTAAAAAAGTCTGGTTTGTTATATCACAACGAAAGCATCACTTTGAACTAGTTTTCTTTCATCTCTCCCTTGGGATTTGACCAATATAAGAATAAGAGGAAACAAAAGTGAAAGGCTATTGCCATCTTTTTTTGTCTCTTAAAAAAATAACAGAAACGAAAAGGCTCGATGAAATCCCTAGCTAGATCAACCCTTCATTGTTTAAACGCCCTCTTTCACAAAATACATTTCTAATAAGGTCTCACCATATAAATGGACCTATATATACATACATATATAATATATTATTTTCCATATCTCAGAGATTAACCAAGTTCTTCTGTTTCTCAACAAACAGAACCGTAGCCGGAACTATTATCAAGTGACTATAGTACTCTCTCTCTATTCTCGGCGCGATCCCGAGACAAGTTGAAGAAAGGTACGAAACTGTAGGTTGAAGAAAGATTGCACTATACAGAGAGAGAGAGAGAGAGAGAGAGAGAGAGAGAGCACTGAGGGTATAGATCTTTGCGATCTATAGGGCCAGAACTACACTAAAAAAGTTGCATCTGACAGTCGAGACTAAAAACAGAGAAAGAGAGAGAGAGTGGAAAAACAAAACAACAGCCGCAGGACAAGTAGACGCGTATACACTCAGGCAGCTTGTTCGTGCAATCACGAATGAGGGAATGTTTAAAGCTGTCGTATGGCTTTATACTTAATTATAATCCTTTTATATATATATATATATATATATATATATATATCTTCTGTATATTTTGCTTGTTTCTAGCAACCCATTAAATAATTTTGATTTTTTTACAAGTTTCCCTTCGGGGACATCCGATTCACTCTAATTTAATAGCTCTACCCTTTTTTGCAGCTTTGTCAACAGTTTTCTGCCACTAACACTATTCCTCTGTTGTTGTGTCTTGCCTACACTTTTCATTTATTTTGGCATTCGCTCTCTCTCTCTCTCTCTCTCTCTCTCTCTCTAAGACGTAAAACTAACAAGGGCTTTTCTTTTTGGCGCTAAAATATTTCAGTGCGTACCGGTACTGCACGGGCCTTCACCATGCACAATTGATCAATGTACAAAAAGAAAAAAAGAAAAGTAGCCTGTGTTGTTTGTTAGAATAGCCAAACAACCTAAATACGTACGTAACATCTCAACCTGTTCCAAGACCGGTTTCTGCTAGTTGTAAAACAAATTTAGTTTGCCAAGGGGAAAAATAAAAAGCTTGTTACTTGAACCCTTTTTCCCAATGGCCATGAAACTCCCAAATCTCACGATTGAGATTATTTTTTAAAACCAATCATCCTATCCATGAGTTGAATATATTTACATGTGTGTGTATGTACGTATATATATAAATAAATCTAATATCAACATGAGTTGCGCTGGCCAGCCCAATGTAGCATGGATTCGGCTTGGCCGATTTAAAATTGGCCCAATCCAAAATACGGATATATAATAATTAAGGAGGTTTGGTTCATGAACCTAAGCAACGGTTCGTACCCATAACAAAAAAACATGATAAACACAAATTGTGACGCCTCAACTCTGCTTGTGTTTAGGCATAAATTGTGACTCTGGGATGCTGGTTGTTTGGGTACGTCATACACCCATAATGTAACAACCTACTAGAAATTCAAGGGATGAATTTCTTTAGGTTTTAAGAAACTTGTAAAAATTTGAAAGTTTTTACAAATCGACCCAATTGCATAGGTTTTAGTCTGTTAACATAGTCAATATATATAGCCACTCACTAAGATGTCAGAAGTGTGATTTTATTTATTTGAGGTACCTAAAAGTGCAGAATATGATAGAGTTTGCACCATTAGTTATGTTTGAATATTTAGAATTTTATGACAATATAAACCTATTTTAATTTTCGGACGAAACACTTTTTTAAAAATGTGTTTTGATTATTACAAGGCCCTTGGGAGTCGAAATTTGATAAATGATTTGCATTGTTAGATTAGTATGATTATTTAGGATCTTTCTGTGCAAAGTTTATTTATTGCTCTTTTCGGAATGAATAGTAATTTCGATAGAAGCACCAAGTGCAATGTTTTCAAAATCACTGTATAGAATGTCTAAATTAGGGTAGAGAAGTTTTATTTAGACACTTGGAAAGATCTTAGTCATACTTGGTAAATAGTATTGGACATTTGGCACCATAAGGAACCATGAGATGAAAATGTGAAAGCAATCAAGGTGTGAGTTCATGCCATCTAAGCAAAACCATATTCCATCCAACCATCTAAATTGTGTCAAACCAAAGAGGGCCCTAGTAAAACCCTAAACATTTGGAATCTAATTGAAACCCAAAATTCTTGTTGAAACCGAAATCCTAAATGGTTTCCTCAAACCCCAAACTTGATTCCAAACCCTAAATGGATCCGATTTCTAGTATTGTATTTAATCACTTGATTAAATCACTTTCATATGCTATTTATCCCTCAAATTCATGTTATAACATCATTATTCAAACATTTAAACGTTGGAAATTTTTTTGTGCCACGAAAAATTAAATTTGGACATGATAGCATCTCAAACCCTCTTTAAACTCCAAAATAAGGCCCATTAGGCCCATGAATTTGGACCACCTTGAAAAAGCTTGTTTGACGAAGTTTCCTCCCACGCATGGCAGACCAACCTCTACCCAACACAGCCCTCAAGTGGTACTTGATGGGAAAGCAAAGTCCACCTCATCACCAACTCACTACACTGCAGCTGAAGGCAGCCCAATACAATGGGTAGTTTACCCTTGTTTTGGTCAAAACCACCATCTCTCAAGTGTCATTCAAGCCCTCACTTCATCCTTGAGTTTGTGTAAGAGGTGTGTAGACCATCCCCTACTCATTTCATCCTTTTTCCCACACGTTTCTTAGAGAGAAACTTAGAAGCTCTCTCGAGTAGTTTTTTGAGTCTTCTCGCTTTCAATTTTTTAAGCCCTTGTAAGTATTTTCTATGAAGCCTAGCCTCAATAAAGCCCAGCCTCTGGAGCAATGGGATATAATACTATAATTGGTGTTGGAATTGTTGGCCAAGAGTTGGGTGAAGCGTTGGGAATCGCATGTAGTTGTGATTTGTGAATCTGTGTATTGTTCCGCCATTAGTTGATGTATTTATTTCCATGTCATCCAATAACTGTCTGTTCATGCATTTGCATTTTTAATTGTCATTATTTTATCTTTATCATATTAACTGTGCTCTGTTTTATGTTTGCATTGTAAATTTGGAAACTGTGTTTTTGGTGTCAAAGGGCTAATGGGGTTTTGTGTGTGTGTGCATATCACAACGTCAAGTCGAGATAGGGCATTATCTTGGTGGAGCTCCTCTGGTCACTTGGGAGTATGTAAAATTGAGTGATGTCCCCTGAGTTGTCGTCGCGCGACAATGGGTTCGGACAAGACGGTAACGCTCTTGTGCCAACTCCACAGCCTCTCTGCTAAAGGAGGCTAAAAGATGCCTGGTAACGTATGCGATGGGTAAGGAGCTGTACACTACTCACAACGAAATATGAAATTACATGCACAATCATTACCCATGGTGTAACGAAGGGAGCCAGAGTATGTGGATGGTCCTTAAAGGAGACCATGGTGCATACCTTAACAAAATGAATATTTTTTCTGTCTAAAATGTCATTTTAGTGTGAGTGGGTTATCTATAAATTTTTCTAGTAAATAGAAAGGAAAAGTAAATTTTGGAATATCTTTTAATGCTTGTCATGTGAGAGTGGTTGTCTATTTCCATTGTTTGTGTTTCTTGGTGTTTGATTTGTAGATTTACTTGCTGAGATTGTGAAATCTCATTGTAGTGTTCCCACCTACGGGTCCGTTTTACAGAACTATAGACTTTGATGTAGAGGACAGATATGAGCATGGAGGACCGACCTTACTTGAGGTGTGATAACCTGGGGTTTATCCCCATTGTAGTTGATTGGACTCTTATTTTATTTTATTCAATTGGATGATTGTAATAACCTTACGGAGGATTTCTTCATTGGGTTGTATTAAGTTTTTTGCTACTTCATTTTTAGATTGCCTTATTATTTTCCATTGCATTTATAACTGTACACATATTGTATTTATACACACACTTGTACATTGCGTTGGGGGTGTGTGACCTGAGTGGCCAGCACCCTGGTGTCGCAACTCCTGCCAAATCCCAAGTCGGGTTTGAGGGCGCCACAGGTTGTATCAGAGCTTTTATGGCTTTGTGTAAATCCATAAGTCACTTAGGTGTAGTACCAAAATTCTAGGCTTCAATCTTAATACGGTGGGCTTTAAAAATATGTGTAATTAGACTTGAATTTTTAGCAAAGTTTGTTTGAATTTTCAGCATGATAGGCATGATTATTTAGTATAGTACGCTTGAGCGTTTAGCAATTAGGTTTGGATTTGAAATATTGAAGCTGGAAGGGAAACTAAGTTTTTAAGGCGATCTCATCGGAGTCAAAACTGAAGTCATGAACGGAACAAGGTATAGCTTCTAATCACTTAAGAAATTTATGGTGTGAGACTCTATAGAAATTATGAAATGAGTTTGTGGAATCTAAGGTATAGGCTCAACCAGCTTAAGAGTTAATTGAATTTGAGGTTTTAGATTTTGCTGACTTTAAGAAATGGGTTGTTAATATTTGAAGTTATAGAATGTGCATGGTTTGGGAAAAGTTATTATTATTGGATTTAAGGCTATATATTTTGCAAACTTGCAGGAAAGGATTCTTGACAGATTTAAGGTTATTGTTGGTGCAAACTTTAAGAAATAGTTATTGTTGATTTTAAGGATATAAGTCCACCTGATTGTGGGAATGATTTTTTTTACGTGATGGTATAGGATGTTATCAAGTTAGGTTGAGAATAGAATTGGGTGGACTAGTTATACCAGAAGAAAGTTTCAGTTATGATTTGGTGAACGTTAGTGGTAATAGATATTGTGTTTAGTTACCACAAGATTAAATGCTAGTCGGAATCGGGGTGATGATGAGCTTTTATGTAGGTGTTGTCGGGTAGAAGTTTATAGGTGAACTTTATTGGGTGGTTGGGATGGTTTCAAAACTTTTAGAGTGTGTTGTTTTTCTTGGATAGGATGCATATACTTTTATTAGATAGGTTCATCTTGGACAAAGTTTAGTTATGAGGATACCATCGCCTTAGAGCCGATTGATAGTATATATGTTGGCTTATGTAGAATTTGATGAAATAATTCAAGCCTTCTCCATTGTATTCACATTGAAGTGTTATCGGTATGACTCTTCCCAAATACTCAGACATCCTTACACTCATACTCCCATGAATTCTTTGCACAATGGTTTTATGGCATGACTTTGCTTGTTTTAAGTCGTGGTCTACTTCTTAAATACTTGAAATTCTATGCATAAGTCTAAGTCATCATTCTTGATATTCTTGTAGAATTTGATATGAAGGGAGATCACCATTTTTGTAAAATTTTTAGAGTTGGTCTTTGGAAATCATGTTGTCAATTCACTTTATATATGGTTTTTTTGAGAACTCAACTTCCTTGTCCAACTTAATGGAATCCTTTTTTCAATAAGTTTTGGAGCTATTTTTAACGAATTGTTAGAATTTTATTTTCCTTGTAATTTTGTCAAAAAGTTTTCAATGGAAGGACCAACATGGAACCTAACTACTTCGACCTTTCCCCCATTCACATTCCAACTTGATTTTCTCCTTACTCACCTGGCGAAGCACACCTTTTATGACTTACATTCATTAGATCAAATTTCCTCCCACCAATAGGAAGCATAAAAGTAAATCCCTGATGCCTTGTTAGTTTCAACTGGTTTTGACCTCTCCACCTTGTGAGCTCGATTGATGAAGTGTATAGGTTTTCAAGTTCGTTGGTCACTCCAAGGGATATTGGAGGAAAGGATGTCCTAAGTGAATTATTTTAGATCACTTGTTTTAGTATTAAGTTTTAACTATGGATATGGTGATTTTTGTTTTTTTTGTTTGGAGGGGTTAAGTTTATTGGTACTAGTATGTTGTAATAGATCATCGGGTGTATTTTCATGGAGTGTTGGTCATGACTTAACATGCAAAGGACCAACTATAATATTTATGAGTGTGTATTAAATTGCGAGAGTATAGGTCCTTGTTTTGTTTAAGCTTAGGAGGAGTTGTCGTAGTAGGTATTGATGTGGATTAGACTCAATTTTGTAATATTTAAGAGATTTTAGCCTTTGGTGAAAATTATGGGAGTGCACAACGAAAGCATGGTTCTTTGTAATGTGAAGGTTGTGAGTAAATTTTTGTGATGATCATGAGGAAGAAGTTGTGATTAATTTGATTTCACATATGAAATTTAAAAGTTTAGACTAGGTAGCTCATGGTGGGTTAATTGTGTTGCAGTACAAGTTATGGTCATTAAAGGATAACCTAGAGGAGACTATTAGATCACTTAAGTGTTGAATTCAATGAAAGTCTGGAAGTTGAAGCTTAGGCATCATTAGTGGATTGCACGGTCTATCATATATATAGTCATTAGGAATCCACGGGTGTTGTAGGATGTTTTTGTGGAATTGGATATAGCATATAGTCATTAGGAATCCACTCGTGTTGTAGGATGTTTTTGTGAAATTGGATATTTCAAATTGTATGGCCACGCTCGACTTTAGACGTGGTTGATGTGCCTTTGGGAGAACTAATACGGGTCATGATGGAAGCACGTGTAGGAGTAGATATGAGAGAGAACACTACCCATAATTGTTTGGGGGTATTAGTGATTGTATATTTTTTTTTTTATATATATCAAGCAAGTGTTAAGTTGTATTGTAGGTTTGAATATTTGGGTTCTTATTATATGCAGCTTTGCAATTTTGAGGACTAAATACTTTTAAGGGGGGGAGGATGTGAAGCCCAACCTCAATGAAGCCCAACCCAATACATGAAGCCTAGCCCCTTATTTACCCCTAAGGCGTTGTTTTAGGCCTAAAGGGGTAAACCCTAAAATTTCATTTTCTCTCTTCTTCCCTCTCCCCACATGGCCCTCTCTCTCTCTCTCTCTCTCTCTCTCTCTCTCTTCACAACCCATGGCCTTCCCTCTATCTGTGAACTTGAATTGCCGACACCATTTGCCACTATTGTTGGGCCTGAGTCTAGGCATGTGAGTTCTCAGTCCTCTGTTTTTTCGAGTCTCTCAAACCCTTTTCTCTACTCTTTCCCATCTGTGTTGTGACTTATGTCGCCACTGTCCACCATGCCTTGACCCCACCCAGTTGGTAAGCATCTACCAAACCCTCTCCCTCACTTCTCATTCATATTTCTCAATCTCTCTCTAACACAAAAAACCCACTTGGGTAAGAAAACCATAGCTGCATGCTGCCACCCCACCTTGTCAAACCCATTCGACGACGGCCATGGTGAGCATTCCCCTATGAGCTCACTATTGCTAGTAGGCCATCTTCTATCAATCTCTCTATTCCAGATTGGGTGCAAGGTCCTCCATTCATTCTCCCTCTTCTTTTTCCTTTTCTCTTGGCCAGAAAGTCTTCAACTATCACTTTACAACCACCCAACATTCACACATGTTGTCCAACAACATTCCTCAGACATCAATCTTCCAAATGAGCCAAGAACTACCATAATTCAATAAGCATGTGACACTTAGGTGCTCTCACGAATTCAAGACTTTGTCAGAGCATAAATTGTGTCCCATTACCATTAGTGGTCAACATAACCTTTGGTTAATTGCAATTTTCTTTTAATTCTATTCCCCCTCCCTCTCAAGTATTGTTGTCACTCTAATAGGACTTTGAATGGAGCATTATTAACTTCTCTTGTATCTCTGATTTTGCATCTTTGATATTATTTTTCAAAACAGTTAATGTTTTGGATAGTGGCAAATCAGAAATTTACTTTGAGGTGGCATATTAGTAGTGGGATAATTAAAAATTTTCTGTATTTCTCATAATGTATATTGGGCTGTAGAAAATATAAATATATTAGCAAAATGATTCAAGATACAAACAAATTATTAATATATTTATCAATATAGGGATATACGATACACATATATAATAACCAAAAATAGATAATCATTTTTCCTCTTTAGCCAAAAACCTACATGTTATATGTGACGCCCTTAGATTCCTTTCGAGATTAGATGGACATCTAAATCTCTGAGACATATAACATAAGGTTACATGTCCCCATTGATGACAATTAAAGTTGCAATGGAGCTAGCATGTCCGTGACGCCAGAAGATTCTGCTTATGATTGAACGGACATCCGAAGTGTCGGGACATGCAACACAAGGTTATCTGCCCTCGTTCATGATATACAAGATGCAATGTTTCCAACATGCATCTAGCATTATACAATATTCGCAGCGGATAATTTTTTTTTTGAACAAAACTATGCACCAAACTTATAATATCTCAAATAGTTAAATCGTAATCCAAGCATACTTAACAAAATAAACATCCACGAATTCAGTACGAGTCTTAAAAGACTGTAATCTCAAAAGCATGGGAGACCAGACTCCATATTTATATTACCAAAATACACTATTGAGGAAGTTCGTCGAGTAACTCGACTAACGAGGCCAAAAATACTGTCCAAAAACTAACTATGGAAGCTGTAAGCTCCGCGCCGTGTCTGCGACGTCTAGTCAACCTCCTTTAATCTACCAATGTCCGCTCCCTACTTTGATCCTAACACATCGCCTACCATTCGGGGGGAATGGTAGTTGGGATTACCACGGTGAGATTTGATTACAAATCTCAGTAAGTTAATAGAAAACTCCCACACAGGTTAATGATGCATGTATGGTAGTAAAAAAATAAATGCAAAATTAAAGTCATAAGTAGGCATAGCATGACTTGACATATAGCATGGTGTAACTAACATAACCTGAATTTAAACGTGAACTGAACTTGACTTAACATGACATGAACTTGAACTTAAAACATAACATGGACTAGTAACATAACATGAACATGAACTTGAAACATAATATGGACTTGAAACATAGCATGAATGTGAACATACATAACATAAATATAAACTTGAAGTTAACATAAACCTGAGCATAACATGTACGTGAACATAACATGACAGAAACGTGAAGTTGAAACATAACATGAACATGAGCTTGAACATAACATAAACGTAAACATAATATGATATGAACATTAACTTAAAACTTAACGTGAACATGAACATAACATGTACGTAAGCATAACATAACATAACATGGACTTGATCTGAAACTTATTTTTATCTCATAGGGTCACCATGATTGCTTATTCTTAACTTCTTGACATAAACTTGGACTTGAATTCTGACAATCAAAATGATTCCGCCAGTTGTTTCATCAGGAATAGTGAACAATCAGAATAATTCCGCCCAACATATTTCATTAAAGATACTCAGACAATCAAAATGATTCTATCATGAGTATTTTAAAACACGTACCCTAGCAATCAGAATGATTCCATCAAGAGTATTTTAAATAAGATACCCTAACAATCAGAATGATTACGCTAGAAGTATCTGTATAACTGAACTTGAACGGCATTCTGACAATCAAAATGATTTCTCCAAATGTACCTCGTGTGAATTACAAGTGGAGATGCTTGGACAATCATAATGATTACATCACGAGTATGCTAGACATAACTGACTTTAACGTAACTCGAAAGACATAACTTATTTGAGAAGGAAACACTTCGCAACAAGACCGAACATATAACAGATATCATACTTGACATGACATACTTGCAATAGTGAATATTACGTGATATGACATACATGTAACATATGGCATACTTAACTTGGTATACTTATAACATACAGCAATACATGACAGAATAGATTATATAACAGATAAATATTCATGACAGAATAAATCATGCATAACAGATAAACATGTAATGACGTGGCATGACATGACATATATGATAACATATATACATAAATTGTAGTTCCCTTACCCATCATACATACACAGTAAACTGATAGTAAGTTAGAAGTTAACTTACTTGGATCGTTGCGTTCTACGAGAATAAAGTGCAAAACATAAGGAACTGTAAGAGGGTATTCTAAAAGTTACAAATTTAATTTGTAACAATTAGAAATATTAAAACGAGCTAACTTAGAGTAAAGTTACCATTTTGCCCTCTACATGTAGAAAAATGACCACTTTACCCCTAACTTAAGGATTTCACATCTTAACTTCAAAAATTTTCAAAATTTACATTCCTCATGTAAACTTTGTCCTAAACTAAGAAGAATTTAAAACAAATCACAATTATGAAAAACACACTATGGTCGAAACATCCATAGGTCAATTCTCTTGATTTTTGTTGCAATTCCTTCCAACTTCAAAACTCATGCTTAACCCAAAAATTTGCAACAAGGATCTTCCTATCGTAAGTTTAAAACCATACTTAAAAAATCCATTTAGAAAAAGCTAATAATCAACACCAAACTTTTTGTAAAAAGATCCAAACACTTGAATCACAAGCTTTGACCCTAAATCAAAACATCTCCAAGAATTCCAAAAAAATAAAATCTTACTTCTAACATATTCATAATATCATCCTAAGATCAACCATACTTTAAATCATCAAACTAAAGTCACCAAAATTACAACATAACACTTGGAGGTTTTGGTTTTACACTTAGTCCAAAAACAAAAACTTTTTCCTCAACTAGCTTTGGTAAGTCACTTGATCAATGGCTTAAGAAGGTGAGATCTTTGAAATAAAGCATCATATGGTTTAAAAATGTGTCCTAAAGAATATCCAACCATCAAATTTAAAATCACATGGCTAAAAATCAACAAAACATGGATCTAATCCAAACACATCAAATCTTAGGCCTAACCAAAATTCTCTTGCATAGAAAACTCATATCTTTGAAACTAATACTAAATATCTTCAAAATATGATCATAACATGAAAATAAGAGACTTAGTATCATCATATAAAAATATCAAAGCCTTTAGAGTAAGATCAAATCACGAAATATTCAAACTTTCTCCAAATAAAAACTGTTTTTCCACTTCAAGTTTTCAAGTTTCTAGATCTAAGAAAATATATCATCAAAAGCTTTATTCATGCAAGAAAATTTCAATGAAAACTCTTAAACACATGCTAAAAACATTCCATAAAAGTTTCGGACCAAAATATGTCCATTAGCTTGGTCAAAAATTTCAAAACATAACATACTCTCCAGTTTCACGCCCAGAATGATCTTTCCATGGTTAAAAATACTTTTTACTAGTCAAATGACTATGGAATGATATGAATAATATATCTACGAAAACTAAACTCAAAGATGAACAACTTTTATGAAGGAGTCATCATGTGAAAATATTTACAAAGGGTCAAAAATCTCCACGCAAAAAGACCCAGAAATCTACCCGAGAGAGCTCTTTTGGATTTCTCTCTAAGAATAGGGTGAAGAAGTGATGAAAGGAAAGGAAGTGTATCTTGTACGACTCAAGGCTTTTGTAGGGAGAAGATATGGACTTGAATGACCCTTGATTGGAGGTGGCTATGAGACATAAAGTGAAGAATAGTGAGGGGCAAAGGACTGCTTGTAGAAGCTGTGAGGAATGAAGGTTGATGAGGTGGATGGGGGAGAAAACTTCTTCAAGAAGCTTTGCCAAGGTGGCCAAATTTGTGGGCCTTGGTGGGCCTCAACCAAGTGGGAGTCAATTTGGGGTTTAAATGGGGTTTGGTTAGGGTTTGAGATGCTATCAAGCCCAAATCCAATTTTTCTTCGCCCAATCAAATTTTCAAGGTTTAAAATATTGGATAATGATATCATAACAAGAATTTGAGAAATTAATAGCATGTCGAAGTGATTTAATCAAGTGATTAAACACAATGCTAGAAATTGGATCAAAAAGGGTTTGAAGGTCAACTTTAGGGTTTGGGGAAACCATTTAGGGTTCCGGTTTCAACTAAGGTTTTGGGGTTTCAATTGGATTTTAACCATTTAGGGTTTCACTAGGGTTGAAACCCTCTTTGATCTGGCTCAATATGGTTGATCATATGAAAAATGGTTTTGCTTAGGTGGTATGATCTCGCACCTTAATTTCCTTCACAAATCCATCTAATGATTCCTCTTTGTGCCAGGTATCTAATATTATTCACTATGTGTGGCTAAAATCTTACAAAGTGTCCAAATAAAACTTCTCTAACCTAATTTGGACATTCCACACTGTGATTTTGAAAACACTGCACTTAGTACGCTTATCAAGGTTACTATTCACTCCACAAAAATGCGTAATAAACTTAGTACTGAAAAATCGTAAATATTCATATTAACCTACAGTGAAAATCGTTTACCAAAACTCAACCCCGAAGTGCCTCTAAAAATAAATTCACAATTTCGAACAGCCGTTTCGTCCGAAATTATGAAAATGGGTTATTGCGTCATAAAATTCTAAATAATCAACGAAGTCTAGTGGTGTAGACCATAACGTATTCTGACACTTCTAATTACCTCAAACAATTAAAATCGCATTTCTAGCACCATAGTAAGTGATAATACTGACTATGTTGACAGATTAAAACCTTTGCGATTAGTCGATTCATGAAAACTTACGGTGTTTTCACGAGATTTCTAAATTCTATAGAAATTCTACCATTGAATTTCTAGCGGGCTATTACAATGTCTTTAGCAATATGCAATACTCATAGTGGATAATCTTTTTCTTGAACAATACTATACACCAGCTAATAATATTCCAGGTGAGATGGGAGAACTTTTTTCACTTTTAGAGAGAGAAGCTCCAACATCTCTCTAAGAAACTTCTAGCGTCGATCTGCTTTGGGAGGGGGAGCTTCAGCTCCTCCCTCCGCCCCCTTCGACTTCTTCTTTTTCCTTCTCCTTTCTTTGTTTTCTTTTGTTTATCTCTTGGTTTTTTTATTTTTTCGGCCGAGGAAGATGAAAACTCTTATCTGAAGCTCTCTAGCACCCAACTACCAACACGCACACCACCACAAAACTCCTAAAGAGACGATCTATCAGATAGGGGAAGAAGTTCGCCAAAATGGGCGGCGCGTGAGCCACACAAGCCTGTTGAAGTCAGTGCCCACGTGCATTTATCCAAGGAGTATTTTTGCTGCTATGCGCTACGATCAAGTAACCAGTTCTTTTTGATCTGCTAAGAATTTTTTCTAGACTCGATTTCTCTGTTTTTTTTTTTTTTTGGTGTGTTTTTCGATTATCATGTATTTTTCTTGTAATTTTTAGTTATTTTCCTTTAGTTAGAAGAAATTGTCTGTAGGACCTAGAGTCCATAGAGTTTTGTGCTCCACTCCTTGGGAGGGGGAGCTTTGTGTGCTATCTTAGACAGTGGGCTAAGATAGAGATTTGTCTCTTAGACGGTTAGTTTGGAAAGGTTTGGACAAGACCCTTGTAATGCCCGTCCTTGTGGTGGATCCTTTAGAAAATGATTTTAGGAAAGACGATGGGAATTACCGTTCTTTTAAAACTTTTTCCTTTCATGCCAGGATACAAACGACTCTATGTTGAATAAAATAAAATGTGATTCTTAATTTAAAAAGAGTTACAGCGGTAAACATTAAATTTTATAATTAAAAATCTTTCGTACAAAACATTGTACCTAGGCGTTCGTGTTCTCCCCCTTGGGCCATATCCATCCTGATGTGTACCATTCGTCATGTCCCTGGGAGGGCACACGTAAAAACTAAAATGAGTTGAAGACTCATAAGCATTACTTCATACAATTAAAATATTATAACATAAGTTTTCAGTCATGCATTCATCATTCCATACATAGACATTCATTCGTTTAAAATATTGCGAGATGGTGTTTTTCTTTAAAAGGGGTTTTATTTCGTAAAGCAGTTCCCTACGCCTCGCTACCCTCATTTCTTAAAGAGTTTGACCATACATGCATTCTTTCTTAACATGCATGTATTCTTTTTTATCACTTTCATTGGCTGTTGTACATTATTACTCCCTGTGTGCAAGGGTTAGCGGTCTTTTGCACCTCGATTTTGTCGTGGCCACAGGTTAGGAATTCATTCGGTTAGGGTGCAACACTAGGTGCACTACAAGTACTACTTATCCAGTATTGCAATATACCCAGTCAAGTTGTTTGGTATCCATTCATATATTCATGTGACCGTTACGTATTTTCATACATGAAAGCATTTAGTCCTTTCATTCTTTTTAGTCCTTTCAGTCCTTTTTAGTTCTTTCAGTCCTTCAATCCATTAATTCATAAAAGTCATTTAAAATCATGAGCTTAAACATCATTTTTCATGGCATCATTTAAAACATCAGTTCATGCATCTTTTAAAGCATCAGTTCGTAGAGACATTTCAAACACTTTCTTCGCGTCGTTTAAAGCATAAGGCCTAAGCCTCACATTTTCTTTCCTGAAAATGCATCCGATACTTACTACGTATAGTCATCTATTCACATGCATACACTTAACACTTTTGGGTGCATAAAAAGGTGCTGCCAAGAAGGACCGTTACATACTTATACTTGAAAACTTATAATTAGCATTCTTTCGTAAAGCATCTTTCGTGTCATTTTGTAAAGTATCGTAAAGGAAAAGAATTTCATTTTCATTTATATCTTTAGAAAACTCTAGAAGAGTATGAACGTAATACTTACCTAGACTCCATGCCGTACTCATTTCATACAGTCCATTCATGTGCATGTCAGATGACAACCTACATGCATACACATAACCTTAACGTCATTCTCTATCTTAGTATATAAGCAACTAATCTAGAAACAGAATACACTTCACTTGGAACACTCTCCTTCTATCCCATGTTCTTACGTGTCCCTTACTATGTTAAAACCTTAGGATTAAGACACTAAGACCTTCGTCTTATCCTTCTATTAACCATGTTCCGACACATGATTCTGACCAACGAAGTTACGCATCCCAATCTTAGACAATACTCCCATCACTACCTTCATGCATCTTAGTCCGTACTAAATCCTCAATCCCATCCATACATGCCACATGACTTTAAGCCAACTCTGAGGCTTAAACATCGTGTAGCCATGCTTAGGACAGATTACCCATTATATATGGTAAATCCGTCCGGTACATGTGTCTCACTAGACGTACATGTACCTTACCCTTATCACCTAAGATCAACTTATAATCCATTGAATGCCCGCTTGTATGAACAAGCTCCATAAACAAGACTAACCTCAAGCTACGTCGTGACACCCGTCACTATGACAGCGTCACATCACAACTACTTCGGAACACTGTTCCACAGTTCCCAACACTACACAACACACTATACGCTCCTCAACTACGCCATTCAAAACTTTGTAACACGTCGTTCGGTGTATCACGACACCACAGAGAGTGTACTCTGCTTGAACTCTCTTCCATCCACACTATGTCCAACATCATAATGACGGATGGCACAAGGTGCATCACTATACTACATGAAGTACACACCACGTGTACTCCTTTCACACTACGCCACACCACATCACCACTATGGCATACATGCCATACGGTGCATCACTCCATCACATGGAGTACACTCCACGTGTACTTCCTTCACAACACTACACCGCATCACAACTATGGCACACACCTCCCACCTATACTTCACAGTACAGTCAACAAGACGACAAATTACGCCCAATACTTCACGTACACCGCTACACTACACATCACAACTATGCAGCGAACTCCACAATAAACCAATCTTGTATCACATGGATCAAAATTGGTTCTCATTCTTTTAAGCTCATCTTGAATGTTGGAGTCTTGCTAGATTCATTCCAAGTGGACTATACCAATCCTTACATTGCTTCCTTGATCTTCTTAGCTCTTGACCTTGTGATTGGCCCATCTAGAACTTGCAAGGGGTCTTTAGAACTTGGTCCACCTTGGTGCCCATCATCAAGAGTACCTAGTAATATTTTGACAATCAAAATGCCCGATCGACTAACCAACCTGTGCTACACGATTGGACTCGACCCAATCAAGTCAGATTGAAATCAAGAGTCAATTTCAATATTGTCGACCTAATTAATGTCGGGCCATTTGCAACCCGTCTATTTTAACTTCTCTTTCACTTCTACGTGAACCCTAGCCCCTACCCCTCCTCCCTCTCCTCCTTCCCTGTTCATGCTCTGTTCCCCTTCCGTATGACTTGGTTTTGGATCTACAAAGCAAGCCAAAGACCAATATATAGTACAAGAGCAAGATGGCATACATGAGGATGGTGGTGATCAAGGGCAGTCTCCACGTGAGCTTAAAACACAAATACACAAGGTAGCCTCTGGGTATGGTGGATCTGAACCCCATTGGAGGAGGCAAGTTTAGTGCTCATGATGTGTTAATGTTCTCAACTGGGTGAGCTCGTCCCAAAAAGAAAGAGAGAAAATGATGAAAGAAAGAAATTCAGATCAATAACTCATGAAAAGAAGATACAAGAGAAAGAGGAAATGGAAGTACTTTTTCAAAAGGCTCGCAAAGGAGGTGATAAACAAGCAAGAAAAGCTACGGCAAGAATTCTTGGAAACCATCGAGAAGCATGAAAATGAAAGAATGGTTCAAGAAGAAGCTTGGAGTATGCAAGAAATGGCAAGAATCAATAGAGAACACAAAATCTTAATACAAGAACGATCCACGGCAATAGAAAAGGATGTAGAAGTCATTGCATTCTTGCAAAAGATATCTGGAAAAGAAAGAAGTTTTGGGGCTGTGGAAATGAAGATGAAGAAGCTACAGAGGCATTTCATATCATCATTGCTACTTGTAATATCCCACTCCTTCTCTCTCTTATGGTCACAAGTCTTGTTCTACGTGCTGAACCTCGATGGCGTGCTGTTAAACATATCAAGTGATTTTTAAAGTAAGCCTAGTGTTTTAAAATTGTCAAATATTTTAAATGTCCTAGAAATATTTTTATGGGATATTTCCAATGTTATTGGACTAAGCTTGATTTTAAATAAGAAAATTATAATTGTGAAAAATCATTTTATTTAAATGACTTTAGTCATTTAAAAATATTATGAGATTTAAATTATGTTGAAAAATTTAAATTTATTTAAATTGTTTTATTCTTTTAAAATTAATTAGCAAAACTTCATCATTTAATTAATGATGAAGATTATATTTTATAAATTAAAGTTTAGTTAAATAATATTTTATCTTAATTCCTCTCAGTGTTTTTAAGTTAAATTAGTGTTTTAATCATCACTGTTAGATCATTTTGAAGATCCCAAAATGAAGGTTTTGGATTAAATACCCAAGCCCCTAGCATTTTTCCCCCTCACTTTTCCCTTTCCCCTCTCTCTCCTTCAACTCACACGACATCCTCCCCTTTCACAACATCCACCATAGCTTCTTCTCCTCTAGCCCAAGCCACCACCGGCGACCTTCTTTCACACCGGTGAACATGATCCCAACCACAACAACCTCCTTCTCTCTCTTGTCTCTTCCCAAACTGGATTATCCCTCTCAAGGTTTCTCTCTTGCACCGCAGCATAAGCCCGCCACCATGGGGTCACCCTCACCACCATGGCATCTCCTACTAATCTAGTTCCTCCTCCTCCCTCATGCAATCTCCTCTTTCCCCGTTCCCCGCAAGCACACACGAAACCCATGGGTCTCAAGACCCACGCCACCACAGCACCACCAACAGCCACCTCCTCTCACCGGTGATCTTCCCCAGCCATCCCCATTTCCAACCAAGGTCCCCACCCTTCTCAGTCTCCCCCACTCTCTCAAGGGTCTTCCATGACCCACAACTTTGATCCACCACTGTGGGCCACCATGCCACCTTCTTCTCACCACCACAGCTCCACTAGTAACCCCCTAAGGTCCTCCATGCCTAGACCTAGCCTCTAGTCACCCCCTTGCCTTGCATGCACCCTCACATTCATAGATGCACTGTTCATGGCTACATACCGCCATGCTCCACCCCTCACTGCCATTTTGAGACCCCCATGAGCCTCCCAAGACCACCCGTAGCCCTTCCCTAAGCCCAAACCACCACTTTACATAGCGGACAGCCATCGTACATGGTGGATGGACATCGTACATGATTTAGCAGTCACGTATGACTATTTATCTATGTTAGATTTTAGTTGATTGATTGTGGAGTTTGTTGTGTAGTGAAGTGTTGGGCACTTGTGTACTCCATATTGTGTAGCGATGCACTGTGTGGCGTGCATCGTAATGGTATATGGCATAGTGTGGATAAAAGGGAGTTCATATAGAGTGTACTCCAGGTGGTGTCGTGATGCACCGGATGTCATGTCACGAAGGTTTGGATAGCATAGTTGAGAAGCATGGAGCATGTTGTGTAGCATAAGGAACTATGGAACAATATCCTAAAGTAGTTGTGATGTGACCCTACCGTAGTGACGGGTGTTACATTGTAACTTGAGGTTAGTCTCGAGCTATGTGATGAGATGGAGGTGTAGTGTGAATAGGCCTAGTTGTGTAAGTGTTGGGATGAACTTGTAAAGGGGCTGAGAAGTAGGAAAGTCCTATTGACTAGGTTTGAGTAGAAGTTGGTGTCAGAGTATGGAGCTTGTTTATACAAGCAGTCGTTGAATGGATTATAAGTTGATCTTAGGTGATAAGGGGGTAAGGTGCATGTGCATCTGGTAAGACACATGTGCCAGATGGATTTGCCATATATAATGAGTAATCCGTTCTAAGCATGGTTACACGATGTTTAATCCTCAAAGTTGGCTTAAAGTTATGTGGCATGTACAAATGGGAATTGAGGATTTAGTGTTGGCTAGGATGTGTGAAGGAAGTGACGGGTGTACCGTTTATGATTGAGATGTATGACTTAGTCAGTCTGAGTTATGCCTCGAAATGTGGTTAATAAGAAGAGAAAGATGAAGGTCCTAGTGTATTTACCCTAAGGTGAATCATGGAGGTTCACTTTAGTGGATGAGCCCTTGAGGTAAAACATTGAGTTTGGAAGAGGTAGTGACTGTAAGTGGATCCTGAAGGTTTTAGCATAGTAAGTGGCATGTAAGAGCATGGGATAGAAGGAGAGTGTTCCAAGTGAAGTGTCGTTTGTATAAGTTTTCACTAGACCTCGAAGTAGAATGCTGAATTTGGAAAAGGTGACTCAAGTGGGTCCCAAAAGGAGGAAACATGATAAGGAAGACATAAAAGACGGGATAGAATGAGAGTGTATCTAGGTGAAATGTAGTCTGTATTTCTAGTTTAGTTGCTTATGCACTAGATGGAGAATGACGTTGAAGCTGTATATGCATGCAGGTTGCCATCTGACACACACATGGATGGACTACATGAAATGTGTATGGCATGGAGTCCAGGTAAGTATTAAGTTCATACTCTTCTAGAGTTTTTTAAATAAATTAATGAAATGAAAATGAAAATAAAATGCTTTTCCTTCACGAAATGACACAAACTATGTTTTAAGGAAGTATGCAAAGTACAAGTCTTCAAGTATATATATGTAACAGCCCTTCTTGGCAACCCCTTTTTATGCACCCCAAAGTATTAAGTGTATGCATGTGAATGGATGGTATACATAATAAGTATTGGACGTATTTTTGTGAAAAGAAATGCAAGGCTTATGTCTCATGATTTAAGCAATGCTTTAAAAGACGTGAAGAAAATTTGTTAAAATGTCCCTATGAACTGAGGTTTTAAATTGTTCATATGAACTGATGTTTTAAATGATGTCTTGAAAGATGATGTTTAATGATGTCATGGACTGATGTTTTAAATGTCGAGGTTTAAGCCCTTCCTTTTAAATGATGTTTATGAACTGAAAGAATGAAAAACGGCCATGACTGAATGAAGAGGGTACCAAAGGACTAGTAGATTGCAATGCCGGGTAAGTAGTACTAGTAGTACACCCAGTGCTAGCCCCTAACTGAAAAGGGATTCCCAACCAGTGGACACAGGAGGAGTCTGGGTCCAAAGGAAGACCGCTAACCCCAGCATGCAGGGGGTAACAGTGTATAATGGCCAATGAAAAGTGATAATAAAGAATGCATGTATGCTCAAACTCTTTAAGAAATGAAGGCACGAGGCATGGGGAAATGTTTTATGGAAAAAAAGAAAACGTTTAACTATAGAGAATCCTTTTCAAGAAAAACCCTGCCTCGAAATGTTTTAATTGAATGAATGTCTTACGTATAGTATGTATGGAGTGATGAATGCATGACTAAACACCTACGTTATTATATTTTAACTGTATGAAGTAATACTTATGAGTCTTCGCTCTCCCAGGGACATGATGAGTAGTACGCATCAAGACAGACACAACCCAAGGGAAAGAGCACGAAAGCCTAGGCATAATATTTGTACAAAAGACTTTTAGATATAAAGTTTAATGTTTTCCACTGTAACTCTCTTTAAATTAAGAAACATGTTTTATTATATAAACTTGGAGTCTTTTGTATCTTGGGATGGAAGGAAAAAGTTTTAAATAAACGGCAATTCCTATCGTCTTTCTTAAAATCATTTTCTAAAGGTCCCACCATAAGGACAGGCATTACACTACTAGCCTACTCTATGAGTTGGGTTATCATCATTGCTACTAGCCTACTTTATGAGTTGGGTTCCTTAACTATTGGATTGATGTGGGTAGAGAACATGTGCCTCTCAAGGCATAAACAATGGTTAGAACAGGTTCGACCCAATCTAAATTTTTACAGGTCGGTTATGTTGGGTTTGTGCATTTTTTATGCTGGTTGGATCGGGTCAGTCTAAAACCTAATTTAGGTAGACCATTGTGCAGACCTAGTGGGACCTGGTCCAAACAACTATCAAATCATCATGTGGGATATCCAAACCAGCTTAGGATCATTAGGAAACTTTTTTGGACACATGACATCATCGCAACCCTCTATATGGAAATCAACATGACACTTGTCAAGAGGAGTACAAATATGTAAGGTAAATGGAGTGAAAACCAAGCAAGTCAGCATACCTTCTTACACATTTCACTATTTTATCCACTCAAGCATTATTTGGTCAATCACAAAGAGGGTTTCAACTCTAATGAAACCTCAAAATTGGTCGTAAAAGCCGAAACCGCAAATGCTTAGGGTAAATAAAACCCTAAAACTCCAAACCCTAAACACGCACCCGGTTTGCTTATGTGTTTCCCTCTTAGTTTAAACCACTTCCATGGGAAACAAACCACTCAAATACAGGCTCTTAAACTCTCATCCCCTCTCTGACACTATTGTACTTTCACTTGACCAAAGAAATTTCATGTGAATTGAAACCCTAACCGAAACTCTATCTATACCATAAATGAATGCCATTCGGTCAAGCCCATCTATTCCAACTGAAGCCCTCTAGTTTCCCCCAAGCTTCTCACACAAGTTTCTCCCCCTTGAATGACCATTCCATGGCTGAATTTGTACCTTGTGTTCAACCCTAGATAGTATCCTTTTATGGAAGGTCAAGCATGCAACAAAGCCACCTCAAAATAAGCCCACTAGGCAGCCACTTCCAACCCTCACTTCAACATATTTTTCCCCTCTAATGGAAGAAAGCTTGCCATCTTGAGTGATAGATCTCACCCACTCCAATTTAGCCCCTATAACCCCCCACACCACCCCCTCTTATTTCTCCCACACTTGAATGAAATTCCATCCTTTCCTTGAGAGAAACTGAAAGAGAGTTTGGAGGAAAACTTTTTGGTGCTTTGCTTCCTTATGTTCCATCCCTTGTAAGTTTTATTCTCCTAGCTCAAATCACTCATATTTTGTTAAGCTATGAGTCTTGAATATTTGGGAGAGTGTTGGCTAATTTTTATTGAAGGCTTGAAGGTTGAATGTTGATGTTCAGTTTTGCAAGTATGATGTTAAGCTTGGAAGTTTATGTTGTTTTGTTGAAAATTTTTATAAATCTCGGTTCCAATATGTTTTGATATGATTTTCTTGTTTAAATTTATGGTTTGATTTACAGCAATTAGGTTTTAATAAAATAGATTTGCATGATCTACCAAGTATTAGAACCGAGTCCCCCAACACGTGATCCATGGTTTGATATTTATAACTCTTGATCTTAAAGCTTTTATTAAAGGATTTAGCTTGATTTTTAAAGCTTTATGACTAAGGTTTTCTTGTGTTTGGATAAATATGCAAAGGAAGTATTTTTTTTAAGCATGATTTAGAGGCTCTCAGGTTTATGGTTGTTCTAGTGTGATTAATTTCTAAGATATGTTGCTTTTGGTGCTTAGATCAAGTTAGAACTTGAATGTGAGGTATATGGATGTATTATTTCAACATTTTATGCATGCAAATCAAGGCTATAATCTTTGTGTCCAAGTCAAATGCATGCTATGCTTAGGATTCAAGGCTTTTTGTGCAAGCCGATTATCATTCATTGAGTAATGTGATTTTTGTTGTTAGTCAAGCATATTTTTAACTAGGTTTGAATGATTAACATGTTAGAAGTGAGATTTGTGGACTTATGGAGTCTTTGGTGTTAAAATGCTAGTGTTAGAACAAAAACACCAAGATAAAGTTTGGTTTGACCTAATCTTGATGTTTTGTGTTATTCTATGAAATGATAAGTTTATGATTTTGGGAAATGCTTGATTTAGTGTCTTTACATAATATTATAACTAGGGATTTGATATTTATGAGTTGTTAAAATTGGGTCTAAGCATGATGGCATAATAAGTGGCCAATGCAAACTAGGTGAATTTTTTACCTAGACAGGTTCAGCCAAGAGAGGTTTATGTTCTAGATGCAAGATTTTTTAAATTCTAAGCCCATAAATGGGCTTAGAATGAAATTTACATGAGGTATGTAAATTTTGGTAGGTCTTGGGGCCCATTTGCACTTTTGTTAAGTTTAGGAGCTAATTTGTAATTCTCCAAAAGTTAAGGGATAAATTTGTAAATTAAGCACAAAGTTAGTAAGTTCTGTTTTTATGAGAATTAAGTGAGAATTTATAACCCTAGAAAGTCTCTCATTTCAGCATACGCTATGCTTACTTTATGCATGGATTTCGATAAGTTAGCTTCTAACTTATTTATTGTATTTTTATGTATATAAGGTGGTAAGGTTCATTAATTATATTCATGTGTTATTTATGCTTATTCAATTGCTTTATATTATGTCATACCATGTCATTTTAATTGCTTTACATGTCATGAATGTCATGTCATAAGTATACAAGTATGTCACAAATATATTTCTAAGTCATGCATGAGTCACTTTGTTTTATCATGACCCCAAATTCTAGGATGTGGTAATGGAACTCTCCTTTCCACTCTAGAGTGTTTAAAATGGAGTGGAATCCACTCAGATTGACAAAGTATTTTCAATTAGGCTTTGAATGGGTCCAATTAAACTAGATTCTGGAGCAAAGTCAGGCACCCAATGATGGTGGTACCAAAATTCATACTACAAGTACCTATCAAGACGTATTCACAGCTGGTGTAAGGACCTATAATGTTTGAGGTACCAACAGAAGCATACGGTCTATGGGGAGCCATGAAGCATCCATAATTATCAAGTAAACAAATGTGTATAAGAATGAATGTTTCATGTTCATGCAAGCAAGAATGCCATGTTCACATTAAGTTATGATGTTTCTAAGTCATGTTATGCATAAGCAAGTTCACGTTCATCAAGCATATAGGTCATGGTTATTGTCATGTATACTTATTTAGACTGTAGGTAGCTTAGGAGCTTTACTTGATAAGATGTTATAAATCTCACTGTTGTAGTCCCAACTATCATTCCTCCCAAAATGGTAGACGATATGTCAAAGAGCGGAGGAATAGTGCATGACCTTCTAGACAAGGTTGAATAGGCTGGGAAGGAGCCTTGGGGAGCTCTTGGAGTTGATCCTCTAGTTCATGGGTATTGTTTTGGAGCTTATAGCCCCTCCGTTTTTAGCCCCTCCACGCACGACTTCAAGCTACGCGGTCTTAGTGTCCTAGCACCACCGTGGCGCCACCTTGGGCTTCCATCTTCTCACCACCTCACTAGCAACCTCCCAGCTACCTAACCCTCCCTTCCTCAGCCACAATCGACCACCATTGAAGCCCCTTCATCTCACTTTTCGATTTGAACTTTTTGGCCTCCAACTGCCGCCCACACCGCCACACACAGCAAACCACCACCAGTAGCTTCACCAACACCTCTAAGCCCTTCCCTAGCCATCCCAGGTCTTTGTTTCTCCCCTTTCAAAATTGGATATTTTGAAATTGGATATTTTGAGACCCATGGCCATGTCCAAATTTACACTGTTACGTTGCTGTGCCGGACTTGGAGTTCGAGAAATATTGGGATCAGGTTGGATTTGAGGATGATTTGTTTATTGGAATGAATTGTGCTTGCGTGTATTATGTTGTGTTTGGTTTCATGATTTTTATTGTATTATGGCATGCATATTTATACGTTGTACATAAAAACTAGGTTTTTAGGTGAGAAAGGAATTTGGGTTGATTTGTAATAAATAATTAGTAAGGATTGAGAGAGAGAGAGAGGAAAAAGAAACTGTAGGAATGGTGGTAAGCATGGATGGTGGTAGAGTCCTGCTTATGATGCATGCAGTAAGGATGGTGGTAAACAGAGATAGTGGTAGTCCCGCCTGTGATTCCTGCCTATAGTACATGCGGTAGGGATGGTGGTAGAGTCCTGCATGTGATTCCCGCCTACAGTGCTTTGATAGATTGAAAGAGAGGATAAAATAACTGTAGGGATGATGGTAAGTAGGGACGGTGGTATAGTCTCGCCTATAGTGCATGCGATAGGGATGGTGGTAGTCCCGCATGTGATTCACACCTATAGTGTTAATTGGTTAATGGACCATTTTCTGAAAAAATGACAATTTTTAATAAATGGATATGTGAACCATTTTCTGGAAAAAAAAATTGTGGACTTTATGATTGCATTTTCTAGGAAAATGGCGAGTGGTTATTTTTGGAGAATAGTTTTGGGTCACATGCATGTTTTCGTCACGTGCATGCATGTTTGTTGGATGCATTAATATATTTTTATATCTTAGATTGTTTGGTTGATTACTTGCTAAGACTTGCAATCTCATGGTATTTGATACCCTGTGGTACCGTTTTATGGTACAGTAAATTTTGATGTAGATGATGATGTAGAGCCTGTGGATGCGACTCCATCGGGGGAGTGACATGTGGTCACTTTGGTTCATGGGTTACGTATCACTCTTTGGTTATGTAAATATTGGTCTTTACTTTATTTTTACTGGATAACTGTATAATATTTTGAAATGCTTTTATTTTAGTTTGTGTGTATTTAAATTTCTGGTACTTAGTTGGCTGACTTTTAATCATCCACTGCGACCTTGTTATACACTTTCTGCATGTACACACACTTTGCACTTTTCATTGGGATGTGTGACCCGTATTATCATCATTCCGACATTCAATTCACATGTTTCTGATTGAGCCGAGATATTGCATATTTTAACTATTTAAAACCAATGTATTTTAAATTCCTCATGACATTATTATTGGTTTTAGATGGAAAAATGGTTAATAAGCATAAATACGAGTTGTGATTTTTAATTGATTAATATCATGTTTATGCTTAATTTTATAAACTAAGATATAATTAGGCAATATCATTTCAAATATATAACATATTTTTTATATTTATTTTTTGAGTATTATTTCTTTCTTCATATTTTCAGCTTGAATAAAATTCAAAGGATGGTTGGACCAGAAAGTTGAGAGGTTCCGTATTTGATTCATTGAAGAGAGAACGTGGTGGAGTTGGTGGTGATTTATTTTTCTCTTGGTGACCGAGGATTTGCTAGAATAAAAAGAGAGAATCAGTCAAAGAAAGGGAGCAAGAGAAAAGAAAGAGATAGGAGAGTTGAATTTGTTGGAATTAAGGGACGTGAGGAAAATCACTCACACTTGCATCAATAACGGCTGGAAAGAAAATGCAAGGCAGCAGCACACAACTCACTCACATGCATCACTTGGGCCCACGGACAGCACCTGCATAAAGTCACACATAAAGCAGTTCACATGAAGAAGCAGACCAGCTCACATGCATAATTGGACAGCAACTCATCAGCTTAACACATGCAACAATCACTGCAGGAAAATCACGCACACATGCACTTGGACAGCAACTCACACCTGCAGAAAACAACTCTCATCACACATGCATCAGAAAGTGGACAGCAGCAGAAAAAAAAAACTGCAGCAGAAAAAACAACAGCAAAACATGGACAAATGCAGAAAGCAGAAATGCAGAAAATAGAAATGCAGAAACTACAGCAGCACATGCAGAAGAAACAGCATGTAGAAAGTTGCACCTCAATGCAGAAAATAAGGATGAAGGCAGCACACATGCAGAAAAGTTGGCAGCAGCAACTCACGGCTGGAAGAAAAACAAGCTGAAATCACGGCACCTCAAGCTCATACATGCAGAAAAAATACATGCAGAAAATCAACCTCACAGCATTCACACATGCAGAAGAAAAACAGCACATGAAGCAGAAAACAGAAAATCAATAATCACGGCTGGAAAGTAAAAACACAAGCAGGAAAACATGCAGCACACGGCACCTAAATGCAGCACATGCAGACAACATACACATACAGAAATTGAAGCACTCGGACAGCACCAATTTCCTGCAACAAATTGAGCAACAAAAAGTCAAGAACATGTGTTGTATCTTCACCGAAATTCTGCTGCTATTTCTACCAACTTCTTGCAACAAGTTGAGCAACAAAAAGTCAAGAAAATCTGCTGTAGAAACTAACTTGGACAGCAGCAAATCACGGCTTTAGCACATGCATGAAAGTAACAAACCGAACACATGCAGGTCTCATTTGGACAGCATACAAGCACTTCACACGCTGGCACACATGAGGAAAAATAAAGCAAACCATATGCAGAAAAAACAGATGCAGAAAACAAGCAAACCACGGAAAAGAAAAGGAAGAAGCACATGCAGAATTCTCCACCGAATGTGTGCTGTCCCTCCACCGAAATTTTGCATCAATTGAGAAACAAAAAGTCAATTTTTCCAGCTGCTCTTTTCCACCGAATTATGCTGTTCTTTTTCCACCAAATTGGACATTCAAGAACTGGTAGATGGGTTCTTTAAATAGGGGTTGGACATGTGGAGTAGAGGGATAATTTTTTTCTGCTCTGTTTTAGTCTTGTTCTTATGTTCCTTAGCAGTTTTTTTTTAGTGAAGTTAGTGCTACTTTAATTCTTGCATGAAGTTTCGGTCAAGTTGAAATTTAATTGTGCTAAGCTAATTCTTAAGTTGGTTAGTAGGTGGGGACGTGTGAATGAAATAAAGAAGGAGTTGTGTTATGTTAAGATGCTAAAGTCAAGTCTTAGTTTCGGCTGATTTTTTTTCCTTTGGTTGCAATGCTATGTTGTTTTAGAGTTTTTATTAAGTGTGCTAAGAATTGCTTTAGAATTTTATTTCATTAAGTGTAATACTTTAAATTCTAGCAAGTGTGTTAAGTGATTTCATGGATTAAAGAATTGTTTTAGAGTTTTTATTAATTGTGCTAAGAATTACTCTAGAATTTTATTTCATTATGTGTAATACTTTAAATTCTTGCAAGTGTGTTAGTTAATTTCAAGAAGTAAAAGAGTTGTTCTAGAGTTTTCATTAAAGGTTTGGAGATTAATTTTCAAGAGTGTTACATAAGAAGTTGGTTCTTTTTGTTTTGAATTTCAATTGAATGGTGAAGGGGAATTTTCCACCATACTTTTCGTTCTCTATATTTTTTTAATTTCAGTTTAAAGTTTATAGAATACTTTTGAGATTTTTAGCTTAGAAGTTTGGGCAATTTAATTTCTGTTTACTTATTTCGTGTTATTTATTTTTCGCACTTCTTTAATCTTTCTTTTCTTTGAGCATTTTCAATTTTCAGTTTGTATTTTATTAATTACTTTCTAATCTAGTTTAAATTCTTAATTTAGTTTTATTAATTTCTGAATTTAATCTATTAGTCATTTACATTCAAATCCGACAATCAAAACAAATCTAAAAATATGAATCTAGTCCATGACTAGTAACCTCTCTATCCATTGCACATACCATCCACTTGTTTTCTCTTTGTGAAGTTTTTCACACTTTTTCAACGAGTTTAATTTTTGAGTAACTTTCCCTGAGGAGACGATCTAGGAATTTATTCCTTATTATTACACGACATCCTCCTGCACTTGGGAGAGCATTAGTGCTACTCATTTTTGAGTGAGTCAAGTTTTTGGCGCCGTTGCCGGGGAAAGTAATTTAAATTTAAACTCGTTATTTTTTTTTATATATATGCTTCTCTAAACTGATGTTTCATGTCATGGGTAAGAGACAGTTCAAATAGGTTGCTTAGAGTCACATCGAGTGTTGAGAGTGTATACACAGCTTGGAGATAGATAGTTGCCTGTCTTTTCTTTGAGTGAGTCAGGTGACGAAATTGAAGTTGAATCAGAAAACATGGCTGCACCTGCACCACGCACTCTTAAGGACTATTTGCAACCCACTCGTACCACTACACCTTCATGCATTATTTTACCAGAAAATGCACCCAATTTCTCTATTAAGCATGGCATGATGTCAGTGATACCTCAGTTCCACGGGATGGATTCTGAGAGTCCGTACCAGCACTTAACAGATTTTGAGTTGGCTTGTGCCACATTTATCACTAGGGCTGTTACTGATGAGTTCATTAGACTTCGTTTATTTCCTTTCTCTTTAAAGGATAAAGCGAAGATTTGGTTTAACTCTTTAAGACCCAACTCTATTTCTAGTTGGTCTGATATGCAGCGTGAATTCTTACAAAAAAATTTTCCCTTTCAGAGAACTCAATTTTTGCAAGAGCAAATCAGCCAATTCAATCAGAGACCTGATGAGACCTTTCAGGCCAGTTGGGAAAAATTTAAGGATTTGATGAACATCTGTCCACATCATGGTTTTGAATCTTGGAGGTTGGTGAGCTATTTTTACACTGGTCTCACTCCGGAATGCAAGCAATTTGTTCAGACAATGTGCAATGGGGAGTTCTTTAGCAAGGAACCTGATGAAGCACTGTCATTTTTTGACTACCTTACTGAGAGCGCGCAACAGTGGAACACTCGTACTGATCGAGTTCCATCAACAGCACAACCACTGAGGGCTATTTCTGGAGGGGGTAGATACGAGCTTAAGGGGGACACTAATGTTCAAGCCCGAATAACTGCATTGACTAGAAGAATGAAGGTCATGGAAATGGACAAAGTGAAGGCTGTGAAAGTAGCAGAGGCATGTTCTATATGTGCTTATTCAAACCATAAGACCCAAAACTGCCCAATAATGCCAGTATTTCAAGAAAGTAGGTCTAAGCAGATGCAATCAACTAACTGGGTGAATAGAGCACAGAATCAGCCTTTCTCCAACACATATAATCCGGGGTGGCGGAATCACCCAAATTTCTCATGGAGAAATGATCAACCTGGTCGGTCGCCACCACCTCAACAGCAACCATTTCATCAGAATGCTCCTCAGCATCAATATCTGTCATATCAGAATCCTCAGAGCTATCCTCCTGTAGCTCCTCCTGGATTTCAGCCTCATATGGCTGCACAGAGTTTTCAACCTTCATCATCTGCGAAGAAAACTCTAGATGACAGTATGGCACAGATGGCCAATACACTTCAACAATTCATGCAGATTCAGGCCACCACAAATAATCAAAATACTCAGGCCATAAATGAGTTGCATGGCACTATGAATAAAATGAGCACAACCTTGAGCACCCTAGAAAAAGGGAAATTTCCAGCACAGCCTCAGCCTAATCCTCAAGTATACAGGCAGCAACAACAACAAGTGCATAATGTCTCAGGGGACGTTATTGAGACAGCAAAGGCAGTTCTTACTTTGAGAAGTGGGAAGGAAGTTTCCCGACCAGAGATGCCTATAGACACACAGGTTAAGAAACATGTATAAAAAATCAGAGCGAAGATTAAGAAAATATTCCTATTCAAAAGTACTTTGGAATAACGTATCTGATTCTTCATCATCATCAAATTAAAGTATCATATCAAATCAGAGGCCATGTTTAACCATCGTGGTAGGGTTGTGCATCTGCAGATACCCAAGTAGGTGCATATCAAAACTGAAATAGATTACCACTATTCTTTCCCGTGGCAAGACCATATCACATCACATAGAAACAAATACCATGTACATCCCCCGTGGTAGGATCCCTTAACTAAACAAAGTAGAGATAGAATCAGTCAGTTATACCAAAGATTTTTCAAATACCACATCTTATCAAAACAGAGTACTGACCAGAATTATATCATCTTTATATTCAAAAATATTTTTATTCAAAGTCTTTTGGCATGGCATAACTAACCACTATCATACCAGAACATCATATCACATCAGAGGCCATGTTTAACCCCCATGGTAGGGTTGTGCAAACCCCGGTAGCTAACAGAGTAGCAATAGAATGTGAATCTTCCCTTTATTTATTCTTGAAGCCCCGAGTGTGCACACAGGAAAAATCACTTTATTTCTAAAGTGGTTGCACTAGAAACAGAATGGTTAGTACCAACCCAAACAAAAGCCACCATTAGCACCTATGGTAGGTCAAATAGATCACCATCCACAAACCATATCTAGATTCAGAATTTCATGGCAAAAGTTTTCAGAAATCACATCATATCATATCAGAGGATAGAACATCTTTGCAACATAATAGATCAAATCACAAAAACATAATTTATGCACAAAATTTCATATTCACTCTCTTTTGCACAGTTCAAAAACTAAATGCCAGAAAAATAAGCTCTTGTCTATACCAGTCACAACAAAAATGCTTTATCTTTCATCAGAGTTCATGAATGATGTTGAACAAATAACTGAGGTTGTTTTCATAATTTTTTTCAAAACATAAAATGCACATTTTCATAAATCAGCCTCAGATCATTTTCCTTTTATGTAAAGTCTAGCATAGAAACCCTCCTTGCCTAAACTTCTTAGCTTTTTAGAAGTTTTCCTCAATAATATCGAACAAGAATTACTTGTCACCTATAAAATAATCACGTAATTCTCATAAATTTCTGGTCAAACACATATTTCGATATTTACAACTGAAATGCTAAATTAACCTATTTTAAATTCTCATAACCTAAAATCCTCATAATTCCTAAAATACCATCCTTTTCCAAAACCATCAATTATCCACTTAATATGCTTAACCTAATTCCAACTCAAACATCAGTCTATTTAAGAAAATAAAAACCGAACCCTCTTAAAAAAATATTTGAAAACTCAAATAGATTTTTTCGCAGATATAAATCTAAAAATTCTTTAAAACAGCTTGGCATTGGACCCAGGTGTTACATTCTCTCCCCCTAAAAAAACTTTCGTCCTCAAAATTTATTGCACCTAAAACCTTAATAACTTTTTGCGCACATTACATCATACTTTGATTGATCCAAATCAAGTCCAAAGTATAAACCTCAACAATACAATTAAAAACTAATAATGATTCCGAATTCTCCACATAATCCATAAACCTTATACAAATAGTGAAATAAAATCTCAAACTACCATATCACCAAAACCATGCTTCCACTCTGCTCTGTAACAACTTGTAGTCCCAAATGCATTGTATCTCAATCAAGTACATCCGAAAGGTACTAACCACCACATTGGATTTACAAGCCTAATAATTCCTCTAAAACATCAATGTAACAAGTCTAAACCTCCAGTTCCTAACCAAAATTCATTCCACGAAGTCAACCCGAAATCTAAACATTTAAATTTCTACATAATCATTTCTTAGTCCTCAACTTTCTATATCTATGTTCAACTCAAATATCTATGTTCCTCCACAGAAATACTAACCAAAACCTTCAATAAAATTGAATAACAACTCCATAAAGACTTGAAAATTTCCTTAACTCACCTTAATTAAATAACCGAAAATAAACAATTTACTAACTATGACTCTCAAATAAGTACTTGTACCCTTGGGTAAATATTCGTCTACGATCATCAAACCTCTCTAACACTACCTACTCTTGCTCTATAGTTGAACCATCAAGATATTTGAAACATGTTATGGAGATAAAGGGTGAGTTATCAACAACTTAGTGAGTAAATGACATATACTAGTATGTAAACATGAGCATTTACAGAGATCAGAATGCAGAACAGAGCATTTCATTTTCATTTTTAGAGTGCAGAAGTAGAAACTTGATATAAAACATTAGAGCGAAGTTTAAGAAAATATTCATATTCAATAGTACTTTGGCATAACTTCATCATCATCATCAAATCAAAGCATTATATCAAATCAAAGACCATGTACATCCCCAATGGTAGGGTCTCTTAACTGAACAAAGCAAAGACAGAATCAGATTTAGAACCATATAGTTATGCTAAAGATTTTTTAGATACCACATCTTATCAAAATAGAGTACTGACCAAAATCATATCATCTTCATATTCAAAAATATTTTTATTCAAAGTCTTTTGGCATGGCATAACTAACCACCATCGTACCAAAACATCATATCACATCAGAACATCATATCAAGCATGCATACAAGATGATAATTTGTATGAAATTAAGTGAATTTGAGGATCTAGATGCATTTCTTTGATAGTTTAAACCCGAAGGCAGATTTTGTAATGGAGAATGATTGACTGTTCAGGTGACATATAGCATAAAGCTTGAACATGCATGAATGCATTAAGGTTAGAGACATTTAACCTAAAACATGGGGTGTCAATTCCATGTTTAGTCATGGATTTGGATAGACAAGATTAGGTTTTAACGTCTTAGAGTACGTAAGTATGAATTGTGATAGAGATTGATGGACTAAGGTGATTAAAGTAACCTAGCAAAGATTATAGGGTTAATTGAATGTTTAGGGACTCAAAAAACATTTAGGTAAGAAGTTTATGAATTAAGTTTGCATTAGAGTTTTTGTGATACCCTTATTTACGTGTATTTTTAATTAAATAATTATTTCATTTATTAAGATTATGGACTTTCTTATTTTAAATTTTAGATGATTTACGTGGTATTATTTTACGATTTCTAACTGTGAAATTTAATTCAATATGTTTTATTGTTATTAATTATTTTTCATTATTTAAAATGCCCTTTATTTTAAATTAGTTTATTGATGGAGTTTATTATTTTATTTTATCTAGTCACTGCATTTAAATTATTTTGTTAAACTTACCGTTTTGAAATTCTTTTCGTTGGATCAGTTTTGAGACCTCGAGTTGAAAATGCTGGATCTCATTTCTTTTCCATTCCTTTTTCTTTTTCCCTTTCCTCTTTTTTATTTCTTCTTTCCTTTTTCTTTCTCTTCTTTTTCCTCATCTACATTTCTTCTCACGCACAAGCTTCCCCCTCCATTTTCTCTCCTGCTTCACTCAACCTCCCCCAGGCCCACCGTGCGCCACCGCCCAGTCCACTACCTCCACCTCCCTCCGGCGACCTTCCCCACCCCAGCCTCCCTTCCCCACGCTCTCTCTCCCAGCTAACTGTGCATAGCTGATTTGGTGATTTATTTTCTGCGCCACCCAACTGTGCCACCACCACCACCATAGCTTCCCCTCTTGCCGACCATCATCCTCCACCAAGCTCAACCCCTAACTCTCTGTCCTTTGCTCCCACAAAGCCCACTAAGACCCATGGTTTTTCTTCCCTTCCACCTCCATCCACCATCGCCTAGCCACCGCAACACCACCAATGGCTTCCCCATCCACCAGTGACCTCCCCTATCCAATTTCATGCCCCACCATGACCCCTAACCACCACACTCTCTCTCCCTCTCCCACGGCCTGTCTCCACTCTTCATGGCTGATCTCTACCATGCACTACCACCCACGACCACCAACCACCACCAACTTCACCGACCTCCATAAGCCCCTCTATGGCCAATGCAATCCTCCCGTAGCTCCCCTTTGAAATTCTCATTTTGAAACCCACGGCTATTGCATGGAAAACATTGTTTATTGTTGCTCTGCCACTTTTGGCTTGACCTTGGATCTTTCAGAGAACATTTTTCTGCAGTCTGTTTGGTTGTGCCGGGCCTTGGGTCCGAGGAGTTTGGATTTTTGGGTTGGATTGGAGGTTGGGCATATTTGTGGTGTTTGGCGGTGTTTAGGTACTTTTGTATGTTTTGTTGGTGTCATGATATTCATTGCATTATTGCATGCATGTTCATGTTTTTAATTAAAACTGAGATTTCATGTGAGAAATGATTTATTTGGGTGCGTGCATATCACGACCCCAAGCTGAGATGGGGAATTATCTTGGTGAAGCTCCTCTGGTCACTCGGAAGCGTAATATACTGAGTGACATCCCCTGAGTTGTTGTTGGATGACAACGGGTTTGGATGAGATGGTAACACTCATGTCAACTTCATGGCCCCTCTACTGGCGGGGGCTAGAGAATGCTTGGCCATGAACGTGTTGGACACGAAACTAGGCATCGCTAGTTACAAAGTCACATGCACGGTCGTTACTCGTAATATGACAAAGGGAGCCAAGGTGTGTGGATGGTCCCTAGGGGAGATCATGGTGCATATAAAATAATTGGATAACGGGCCATTTTCTAGAATAATTTCGGGTTTTGATAAATGGATATGTGAACGATTTTTCTGAGAAAATTGTGGTTTTATGCTTAGGCCATTTTCTAGGAAAATTGCAGTTGTTTATTTTAATGGACTTTTTTTAGGCCAAATGGGATTTTGGCATGTGTTAGAAAATAATCTTTTTTGGGAAAATGATAGTTTTGTGCTCATGCATATTTCAACGTGTGCATACATACATGTTAGTTGTTTAAATGTATTTTTATCTCGTGGGTTGTTTAGTTGATTACTTATTGAGATTCACAATCTCACGTGGTATTTCAACCTTGCAGTTCTGTTTTATGTAATCATAGATTTTGATGCAAATGAAGACATTGAGCTTGAGGGATTGGTTCCGCTGGACTGACCTGGGGTCGCTTTCTCATGTTTTGGGATTTGTTTCCCTCTTTTGCTGTGTACCTTTGGTTTGTATTATATTTTTATCAGATTATTGTATAACTTTTGAAGGTGAGTATGTATTTAAAATTCTGGTACTTAGTTAACTATCCTTTATTTATCCGTTGTGATTTTTATTGTACACTTTTTGCTTGAGCACACACTTAGCACTTGTCGTTTTGGGTGTGTGACCCATGTTGTCATCATCTTGATGTCATGAATCCCCTCATTTCCAAACATGGGAGTCGGGGGTGTCACAGTTTTGTAACCAATATTTCTGAGAAAAAAAAAATGGTGCCATCCCATCTGGTCTAGGAGCATTAGAAGGATTCATCTCTTTCAGTGTATCAACCACCTCTTTTTCAGTATAGAGTCTTGATAACTTATCATTCATAGAAGATGTCACCTTGCCAACCAAGCTTTCCAGAAAATTAGTATGACCCCTCTTATTAGAAGCTGAGAACAAGTCCTGAAAGTAGTCCAGTATGATACTATCTCTTACATCTCCTTCCTACCATTCACCATTTGCATCCTTTAATTTCTTAATAAAATTTCTTCTTCTTCTATGTGAAGCTTTTGTATGAAAAAATCTAGAATTTTGGTCCCTTTCCTTCGACCACAATGCTTTTGATCATTGCCTCCACATAATCTCCTCTCTCTCTAGCCAAGTTTGAACCTCTGCTCTTGCTAAAATGTGTACCTCTCTATGACCATAGGTGGGATATCTTTCTTATACATTCTGAAGTTTCTACTTAGCCTTCTTTAATTGGTATTGGAACCTTCCAAAAGTATTACAATTCCACACTCCAATCTCTGGGTGCAATCTGAAATCATTGCCATCACCTTTGCCATATCATTCCTCTCTAAACTTTGTCTCCAGGAATTTTCTACAATCTTCTCACAACCTTTCTCCCCAATCCACATGGCTTCAAATCGAAAAAGTTTTTGTCTTGATCTTTGTATAACACCCCCTACTAACTCTAACCAAATGTTAGATTAGGCCACAGAGCCATGAGTAACGCTTGTGAAAAAACAATCAGTCCAGTGAGAATTAGCTAGGAATCTATTCAATCCTTCTATGATGCAATTCTTCCCCTCTCTCCCATTGCACCAAGTAAACATTGGCCCTCGAAAACCAAAATCCCTTAAAGCACAATCATTAATCAATTCTCTAAAATCACACATTTGCTTCTCAGTTCTTTTCCTACTACTCATCTTCTCATTCTGATCTACTATTTCATTAAAATCTCAAAAAATCATCCATGGTTCCTCTCTTCTACATAAGGATTTAATCAAAGCCCATATCATATGTCTGCAATTAGTATCATGGTGCCCATAAACACCCATTATAAACCAACAACAATTTTCATTCCTATTGGAGATTTGGGATTTAACACAAGCAATAATATTATTTTTAGAGTAACTAAGAATGGTAATATTAACATCCTTTTTCCACAATAACACAATGCCTTCACTTCTCTCTTCACAATCAACAGCTAAACAAAGCCAAGTTTTAACTTACATTTCTCAACATCTCTAGCTTGCAATTTGGTTTCTTGTAAAAAAAAACAACATCGGACCCTTCTTTCATGACTAGGTCTTGAAGAGTGCGAATGCCTCGTGGGTTCCCAAGCCCACGAGCATTCCGGTTGAGTATTTTCACGGCTCCCAGAGGGGCTGAAGTGTAGCCACTGCCAATACCCTTTTTTGTTCCTCACTTTGATCCCCATTGAACTTCCTGTGAGACTAATTCTTCTTTCAGACTCTTCCTTCTCCTTCCTCCAAATCACTCGGTTCTTTCCTCGTCTTCATCGTTGTCTTCTAATGAGAAAGTTGTTTCTAGATCGAGGAATGACTTTGTAACAGCCCGCTAAAATTATCAGTTTTGGATTATTTCCCGACAGCAATCACATCTCTCTCGTCTTTACCCTCATCTGGAATCACGCGTATAGATTATCTTTTCCGTAAATCACGTAATTTGTTCTTCACCGACAGCTGTAAAATCATGAGTCTTCCAAGACCACGCCTAGCCTTTCTCAAGCCCAAACTACCACTTTATGTGGTGGACAGCCACCGTACGCCGCCACGTACGTTCCTGCGACGCATGTTCGTGACGAACAACGAGCGACGCACGGGTTATCCCGTCGATGGTATAACCTTCTATCTCTAGTTATTTTACGTTTAAAATAGTTAGTTGGTTGGTTTGTGGATTGTGTAGTTGTATTTGTGGAGTTCGTTGCGTAGTTGTGAAGCGAAGTGTGGTTGTGAAGTGTTGCGTTTGATTGTGTATTTTGTGGACTGTGCTGTGAAGTATAGGCGTGAGATGGATGCCGTAGATGTGATACGGCGGGTTGTGTGAAGAGAATACGCGTGTAGCGTATTCTGTGTAATGCAGCGACGCGCCGCGCGACGTGCACTGTAGTGATGTGTGTCGTAGAAGGAAGGGAGTACGCATGTAGTGTACTCCGTGTTGTATGGCGATGCATCGTGTGATGTGCATCGTGTTGATGAGAGTTGTAGCGAAGGAAGTACGCGTAGCGTGTACTCCGTGTCGCGTAGCGATGCACCGTGAGACGTGTATCGCAGTGATGGGTTTTGTAGTGTGAATGGAAGAGAGTTCACGTGAGTGTACTCTGTACTAGGTCGTGATACACCGGATGGCGTGTCACGAAGGGTTGGATGGCGTAGCAGAGAAGTGTGGAGCGTATGGTGTAGTGTTGGGAAACTGTATGACAGTGTCCCGAAACAGTGATGATATGGATTATAGTCCGGGGTGACTGATGTCATCTTGTGGTTGACTATGGCTAAGAGTATATGGATTGAGAAAGGAATTGTTTGTTTGGTTATTATTGATAATTTTAATGAACTTGTTTTAGTGCAAAGGCTTTCTGAAGTCAAATTATCTCTTCTGGGTATAGTGAAACCTCACGTTGCTCGTGGTGTTGCAAGTGCTCATAATATGGCAATTGAGTTCAGAAGTGAAAATCTTAAGGACTTGAGTGTTCCTCTTCCAGCTGTTGTGCAGTTCCTCGTGTTTCGCACTCTATTCTCATAGAACGCGACGATCGAGGTAAGTTAGCCTCTAACTTACTATCAGTTTATTGTGTATGTGTGATGGTGTAAGAGAACTACAATTTATGTATGTATGTTATCGTATATGCCATGTCATGCTATGTCATTACATGTTTATCTGCTACGAATGATTTAATCTCTCATGAATAATTATCTGTTACATAATCTTTTCTGTCATACAATGATGTATGTTATAAGTATGCCATGAAATGTTATGATTAAATCATATTGTGCCATTTACAAGTATACGCCATGTTAGAAAAGTATATGATATTAATTAATATCTCATGCATTAAGAAAGATAAGACATGTTATGTTACTTATAATACGTGGGGCCACAACAACTGTGGAGTACGTATTATATCTTATGTTATGTTATGATAATACGTGGGGCCACAACAACTGTGGAGTACGTATTATATTCTATGTTATTTATAATGCGTGGGGCCACAACAACTGTGGAGTACGTATTATATTTATGTTACTTATAATGCGTGGGGCCACAACAACTGTGGAGTATAATCATGACTGGTTACTTTTAGTTATTATAATCGTGGGCCACAACAACTGTATACGTTATATGATGAAAACGTGGGGCCACAACAACTGTGGAGTACGTATATTTATGTTACTTATAATGCGTGGGGCCACAACAACTGTGGAGTACGTATATATCTATGTTATTATAATGCGTGGGGCCACAACAACTGTGGAGTACGTATATATTAGTTATGATATACGTGGGGCCACAACAACTGTGGAGTACGTATTATATTCTATGTTATTATAATGCGTGGGGCCACAACAACGTAGTACGATTATTTGACTAATGTGCCACCAACGGTATGTATTATATTTATGTTACTTATAATGCTGGGGCCACAACAACTTGGAGTACTATTATATTTTATGTTACTTATAATGCGTGGGCCACAACAACTTCGTTATGGAGTGGAACAACGTGAGTACGTATATTTTATGTTACTTATAATGCGTGGGGCCACAACAACTGTGGAGTACGTATTATATCTTATGTTATTTATAATGCGTGGGGCCACAACAACTGTGGAGTACGATATTAGTTATAATGCGTGGGGCCACAACAACTGTGGAGTACGTATTATATTTATGTTATTATAATGCGTGGGGCCACAACAACTGTGGAGTACGTATTATATTTATGTTACTTATAATGCGTGGGGCCACAACAACTGTGGAGTACGTATTATATTTATGTTACTTATAATGCGTGGGGCCACAACAACTGTGGAGTACGTATTATATTTATGTTACTTATAATGCGTGGGGCCACAACAACTGTGGAGTACGTATTATATTTATGTTACTTATAATGCGTGGGGCCACAACAACTGTGGAGTACGTATTATATTTTATGTTACTTATAATGCGTGGGGCCACAACAACTGTGGAGTACGTATTATATTTTATGTTACTTATAATGCGTGGGGCCACAACAACTGTGGAGTACGTATTATATCTTATGTTATTTATAATGCGTGGGGCCACAACAACTGTGGAGTACGTATTATATTTTATGTTATATAATCGTGGGGCCACAACAACTGTGGAGTACGTATTATATTTATGTTACTTATAATGCGTGGGGCCACAACAACTGTGGAGTACGTATTATATTTATGTTACTTATAATGCGTGGGGCCACAACAACTGTGGAGTACGTATTATATTTATGTTATTTATAATGCGTGGGGCCACAACAACTGTGGAGTACGTATTATATTTATGTTACTTATAATGCGTGGGGCCACAACAACTGTGGAGTACGTATTATATTTTATGTTACTTATAATGTGGGGCCACAACAACTGTGGAGCATACACTACATGAGACACAGCAATTGTGACATGTAGAATACGTGGGGCCACAACAACTGTGGAGTACGTATTATATTTTATGTTACATGAAGTATGGGGCCACAACAACTGTGGAGCATACACTACATGAGACACAGCAATTGTGACATGTAGAATACGTGGGGCCACAACAACTGTGGAGTACGTATTATATTTTATGTTATGTGTATTCATGGGGCCACAACAACTGTGGAGCATACACTACATGAGACACAGCAATTGTGACATGTAGAATACGTGGGGCCACAACAACTGTGGAGTACGTATTAATGCACGTTATTAATCAAGACAATTGAATAATATTCCAAGTTTATGTTAAGTACAGTTTCAGATCAAATACATGATAAGCCAAGTTTTAGATCAAGTCCATGTTATGTTATACTCACGTACATGTTATGTTCAAGTTTATGTTATTTTCAAGTTCTTATTTATGTTATGCAGGTTTACGTTCATGCTATATTTCAAGTCCATGTTATGTTTCACGTTCATGTTATGTTGTTTGTTCATGTTATGTTTTAAGCTTAAGTTCATGCCAAGTTAAGTCAAGTTCAGTTCACGCTTAAGTTCTGGTTAAGTCATGCTATATGTCAAGTTATACTATGTTTATGTATGACTATAATTATGCATTTATGCTTTTACTGCCATGCATGCATTTTTAACCTGTGTGTGAGTTTTATGTTAACTTACTGAGATTTGTAATCAAATCTCACTGTGGTAGTCCCAACTACCATTCCCCCCGAATGGTAGATCTTGTTACAGGACCCAAAGGAGAATTGGAATCTGACCAACTGAATACGGTCGACTAGGCCACGGTGCGATGTTGATGATGGTATAGTATTTAACTTAGGTTAATACTTGTACTTTTGGAGTTGTATCTCAAGTATTCTTTTGATCACAACCATTTTGGACTAGTGTGATGATCACGGCTTTTTAGTATGCCTTTATGTATGAATTATGTTTCAAGTATTTGGGATATATTTAGTTTGGTGCATAGTATTGCTAAAGAAAAAGATTATCCGCTGCGAATATTGCATAATGCTAGATGCATGTTAGGAACATTGCATCTTATATGTCATGAACGGGGGCAGGTAACCTTGTGTTGCATGTCTCGACGCTTCAAATGTCCGTTCAATCCCAAGCGGAATTTGGGGGCGTCACAGACTTGCTAGTTGGGACAAGCGTTTCCATGTCATTAGGCTTTGGAATATTTGGCTCTGCTAGGCTCTTACCCAATGTGATGCCCCCAACTTCCACGTACGAACAAGCAGAAATCGAGGCATCGGGATGATGACAACATAGGTCACACACCCTAACGACAAGTGCTAAGTGTGTGCACATGCAACACGTGTAAGACAAAAGACACAGCGAATAAGTTACAGCCAACCAACAAAATACCAGAATTGTTAAATATAAATTTAAATAAAAGCATTTCAAAAGATATTACAGTTATCCAGTGAAAATATAATAAAACCAAATACATGATCCAAAAGCTGGAAACAAATCCCGATACAAGAGAAAGTGATCCTGGATCACTCCTCTAATGGAGCCGCATCCTCAGGCTCTGCTTCATCATCTGTATCAAAATCTAAGGTACCATGAAATGGTATCGCAGGGTGTCAAATACCGTCAGATTGTAAATCTCAGTATGTAATAAACCAAATAGCCCAAGAGATGAAAATACATTCATGCAACAACAATTATGCGTACATATGATGAAATATGCATGAGACCTAAAAATCATTCTTTCCCAAAACAATTACTTCCAACACGTTCCAAAATCTCATTTTGGCCCAAAAACCAAGTCCATTAAAAATAACATCCGCCATTTTTTCAGAAAATGGCCCAATATAAAAATCCACCATTATAGACAATGGTTCACATAAATCCATTTATCAAAACCAAATATCCAATTTCAAACAATATGCACCATGATCTCCCATAGGGATCATTCGCACACTCTGGCTCCCTTTGCCACATCATGGGTAACGACCGTGCCTATAACTTCGTAACGAGTAATGCCCAGTTCCATACCCAGTGCGTTCGTGGTTAAGCATCCTCTAGCCCTAGCCAGCAGAGGGACCATGGAGTCGGCACGAGAGTTTTACCATCTCGTCTGATCTCGTTGTCGCCCAGTGACAACCCAGAGGATGTCACTCAGTATATTCCACTCCTGAGTAACTAGAAAATCTCCACCGAGATAATACCTCTTCTCGGCTTGGGGTCATGATACACACGCACCCAAAAATAATTTCTCACATGAAAACCCAATTTTCTATTATACACATGAACATGCATGCAATTATGCAAAAACTCAATTTTCATTTACAAACATGAACATGTATGCAATTATGTAATATATATGATACGACACAAATATTCAACAGCCACCAATTCCCAGCATAATCCAATCACACAAACTACACCATCCTCCAATCCAACCGACCCCCAAATTCCTCGGACTCAACGTCCAGCACAACCAACCAGATCACAAAATATTGTTAGTGCAAAATATATTTAAATCTTAAAAAGGTTCTTTGGAAAATTAATTACAGTGCTAAAGGCAAAACTCTAAAAGATCAAGCGCACAAACACCCGGTTAAACTTCAAAAGTGAACTTGAAGTAAAATACCAAAAATCACGATTTTAGAGACTAAAAAGGGCTCGAAAACAAGAAGGTTTGAAGGGAAATTTTGTGAAATAAAAAGGGCTGATTTACAAGATGATGAATATCAAGGATGATGGCTGGAAAATGGCACACAGCATGGAAGAAAAATAACCAAGCAAAGACTAAAAAGAAGTGCACGGATTGGGGCTAAAACAAGGCAATGGTCAAAGCAAAACAAATGGAAATGTAAAGAGATTTCACAAGCTTTAACATGAAATAACCAAGGGAGAGAAACAGCATGGAGGCTCACGGCTTTGGGGGAGAAAACAAGGCACGAAAAGGGCCAAAACCGAGCAAGGGTTGAGGCAAAAATGATGGTGGCGCGATTAACGATAGAAGAAGTCTCAACCAAGGCTGCAAGGTGAGGCTGGGCAAGCTATGGAGGACGGCACTGCAACTAGAAAAAATAGAGAGGGAGGGCCTCGGATTCAGCTGCAGGAAGAGGAAAACAAATGAAGAAAAGAGATGAAAGAAAAGAAAAGAAATAGAAGAAGGAAGAAAGGAGATGAAGTAATGCCCTAAGGGCTGAAGCCAAAATGCACAGCATAGAGAGGAAGAGAGGGCTGGCTGGAATTCAGAAAGGGCTAAGCTTCATGGGGCTAGATGGGCTGGGCCCAAAAGAAAATTTGAAACCTACTAAAAATAAGCCCACCTGAAAATAAAGGGTCCAACAAAGGAAAAATGCACAATAAAATAAATTAAAGATAAATAAAAATATTACATCTCAACATTAATAAGATAAAATAATTAAATCCACTAATAAAATAATTTAAAGTAAAGAGTAATTTAATTAATAATAAACAATAATTAACATTAAGAAAGTACATCAAAATAACTTTCACAACTAAGAAATCATAAAATAATACAATAAAAAACACGTTAAATTTAAAACAAGAAAACCACTAATAATAGTAATTTAAATAATCTTTTAATAAAAATACACATAAAAATGAGGTATCACACCCAAATAAACATCCATCTTAGCCATAGGCCCATTTTGGTCTTTTAGCTCATGATTTAGTATAGAGGACCCACCATTCTGTGTCATCTTCTCCATAAACACATCCCTTCCCACCTCAATGTCTTTCATAACCTACACAACATTAGCTTGCCATATACTACAAGAAAAATGGATTTTTGTAAACAATTTATTGTAACGAAAAGATTATTCATAACCAATTTTAGTTGGGAATAGTCTTTCTGTAGCAATAAATTGGTCACAAAAATCCGTTCTTCTTGTAGTAATCTAATTTTAACAATTCGTTCATTTTTCCTAAAAACTATGGCTAGCTATTGCAAAAAAGATAAAAAAAAAAGTTCAAATGATAATAATCATAAACCAGGCCACATAAAAACAACAGCAACGTGGGTTACTAATGCTTAAAATATTGATAATTTGATCTCACTCTCATATTCAGCATTATATTATATAAGCACACACAAGTTAAGCTCAACCCAAAAATGGGAACTGATCATCCAAGGCACTGAACAATGATTTACTAAAACATGAACTATATTAATTATGATCATGTGGTATATATAATATCTAAATTAAACAATATTCCAGGAGTACGTCGCATGGAAACTATTTATCGCATGCGCGCAGTAGGATCACTTGTCTTATTTCCATGCATATTATTCACCATCCCACTTTTGTTCTCGTGTAATGACATGTACGTACATGGTATTATCTATATATATTAATCATTTAGAACTGGTCTAATATTCATTACTACAAGAAGAATGAGTTTTTGTGACCAATTAAATTGGTTGCGAATAGTCTTTTCATTGCAATAAATTGGTCACAAAAATCTATTTTTCTTGTAGTAATATTGGTCCATTAGTAATGCCACATCACACATAAATGTGCAGAAAGAGAGATCATGGGTGTCATGTTATTATATTAACCTAGTACTATAAAATATAAATGATCTTCAAGTATTACACCCACTATCCTTGCGCCTAGCCTGCACTAATTTTTTCAACAATCAAAGCTAGCTCATTTTGAGCAATTGAGTGTCGATCCGCACGCCGCATGTGCAAGGCGAGAAAGCATGTGGACATGCAGGCCAACGATCGAAGAGTGGAACTTGATCATATTTTTTTAATTGGTATAGTACAATATGTATATATAATAAGAGTTTGAACTCAAGTCTGATCGCATACTAAATTATTATTTGTTTCATTGAAAAGTAATAATATTATCTAACAATGCACCTAGCTAGCTTGCTTGTTGCATGCCCAAACTAATTATAAAGAATAATTACAATGACAGACAAATGGAGCTTTTCTCCAAGTACTACTGTAGCACTGCATCATGCAAACAGCTAGACGGCCAGCGTGCTGTTGCAAGCACCTCGAAATCGAAAAGGCCTAGTACTGTAGCTAGCTACGATCATATTTATTAATTATATATACCTTCAGCATGGAGTCGTTGAAGCTTTAGAGCTGAAATTAATTTGCATTACACATCAATTAATGTAATTTGCAGCAAGCTAGCTAGCTAGCAATTTGTAGGCTAAGCTAGACCCTAAAATCAACCCTCAAATAGATTAAACTCCTAAATAATTATAATATATAGCAAGTATTGATCTACTTGAAGGGAATATTATATCTTCTTGCAATCTAAGCCTAAACTAAGAAGATGGGGGTACTCGACCATGCAACACAGAACAGTCAGTCCTATTTACTCGCAACCTATCTAGGTGGGTCATGATTTTCAAACAACATGTTCACGGATTTGGCCTCCTTTCCATTAAATTTTGTGCTTTTGTTTGAATAGAAATGATAAGTGAAACAACACTTTTTTGGTGTGTTGTGGGTATGTACTGCATGTGACCAGAATCAACTTGTGATCCTATATATATCCAGTTCGTTCGGTCTACCTGCAATCTCAATGATTATAGGTCTTGAAATGTAGTGATCGTGCTGATAAACATCATATTTCAAGCTTTCTCATGAAAATCTAGTGCAATTATTGATTATGATATTCTCTCCAATCCATATAAGATTCTTAAAAACAATTATGAAATAAATATATACCCAGAAATTCTAAAACTACAAGAACATTATGGACTGAGCACATGAGTTGTTTTAAAAAACCAAGGCATGATGTTTATTATATTCAAAACTACCTCCTTGTTTGTGATCAATATCCTAGGATGATATGCTTGTAAAATAACCCCATTATTTTCCCCACTAAACACCCATGCACCAGCAAATTAACAACTGCATGTACGTAGACAGTTCCTTTGCTGATTTGTTCGACTTTTTATTTATTTTGCATTCTCTCTCTTTTTATTGAAGACACCAAAAGTTAATTAACATGACTTTGTTTTATATAACGTACGTCTGTGCTTAATTACCATTCATGATGACAGTCGACAAACGTATGTAAAGATATTTCTTAAGTGGAACAGAAAAGAAAGGATAACGAAAAAGGAACTCGAAAGAAAAAGGGGAAAGTTTTTAATCTAAGATTGTAAACGGTTCAGTGAAAAAGAGAAAAAGAAAGAACTAAAACAGACAAAGGAACGGATCTTAAACCGACCAATTGAAGCATCTCCGAGTCAAAACGAAATTCAAGACGAAAAGGACCCCTCATCTCAACAAAATCTATGTGGGTTCTGTTCCAGATCACGCGCTCGAGCCTCTCCTTTGGGATGCTATCATTTACACCAGGTTTTATTTAGTGGTCTTATTCAGCATTGTCCTTAGTTCTCCAGCTAACGCTATGTTACATCTTTGTCACATAACAGACCCACCTCTCTCTCTCTCTCTCTCTCTCTGAATACATGCAGGCGCTGATGATGTAGTGTGCCTTACACAACTGTTTGCTGAAGTTTCATGCATGATCACTAGCTAGTCATGTGCCTTTTGTGAAACAGACATGGCGTTTTGAGTTGCATGAGAGAGGGATGTCGTTGAGAAGTGTGATCATATTACACACATATGCATTCAGGTAATATTACAAACTTGTCTCTGCCTGCACACAGTACTGCTGCCTCCCTACGCAAAAGGATTTTTATTTTCGAAGAGTACGAAACCCTATGGCTTTAGCTAGGGCTCTTATATATATATATATATATATATAAACCCTAGGGGCCGGGGCTCAGCCTATGAGGTCAGAAAGGAACTAATGTTAATGTGAACATTGGTTTTGCTCTGTTCTGATTTGAAACATAGTAGAACAACTGGGTTCAGCTGCTACTCCCCATATATGTAGTTTCTTTGTAACCAATCAATCATTGCTTGCCATTTCAAGTCTTACAGTCTGTGCGACCATGGATATTTTTGTCAATTCCTGAAATATCCTGCTTTTGGGATGTTGTGAAAAGGGCATCTTTTCTCAACTGTAGTCCCATGTTTATGGCAACAAGAACTGAAAAAAAGTTGTTTTAGATTAACCTGGATCGCTGCAACACTTTGTTTAAGCTATAAGAGTTAGGGTGGGGTAGAAGAACGTGAAGTATTCTCTGAACTGTGTTTAGAACATTAATACAGAAAAGAGTGCAGAAAGCTGAAGGAGTTATATGCCGAGTTTTCATTCGTTCAGGGCCTCATTTTCCATCATTTAATTTGGGGATCATATAAGAAAAATATCTGTTTTTAGCTTTAATGCATGACCTACCAACCATTCTTTGGACAGACGGATATATGGCCTTCGAGTTAAGCATCTGAAACATTTATTACTGTTTGCACCCTTCAACAAGTGACATATTACAATTTGGGTAATGATTTATTCCTCCTTTATTACTGTTTTACTACTCTTCTTTTTTTTTATCTCTTTTTGCTCTTTAAATTTGGATTAAAAGTATCAGAATATGATCCCCTAAATTTTTAATTAAATTACATGAATATGTTGGTTAAATTTATTTTCTTATAGATTATGCAAGAATGTCATGCTCTGAAATTTTTAATCCAAATACAAGTAGAAAAAGGAAAAAAAATAATTAGATGTGCGTAATCAAGTAGTAATAAAAGAGGTGTATGAGTATCGGTATTCTTATAGGTTATTTTCACCAATTGACACGTACGGTACACCTTTTGAGTAGTTTAAGATTACATAGTTTATGGTGCAAAGATGTAAAACTCGTAATAATTAGAAGATGCCGATGTGGATAGTTTAGATCAGTATAAAATGTAAAAAGCCTCGTAGTTGGAGGATATAAATGGTATTTCAGTTTTAAATTTTCTCAAAGCAAACCTTCGAAAATCTACATTTTTACACCTTTCTTCAGTCCAGGTAATTCCAATCTCAACAAGAAGCAGCTGGATTGGACTCATAGGAAATATACAGAACTGGGGAATTAACATCATGTGTCTTCCCAAATTCAAAACGTAAACCCAAACTTAGTTCTCAGACATTAAGCACTGAAAAAGTTGCAACCGAATTTCAATTCCCATGCCAATTTCTTTTCCAAGGATTTGGGAATGCATGCCACGATGAAATCACAAGAATGCGGCTTAAATACTCGATTCAGCACTATGAAGACTTGCCTTCTTCAAGCTTCAATGATCCAAAGTTAACATTTACCAGCTCAGCAGCTGCACGAGCAGCAGCAGATGCCCGCTCTGCAGATGCAATGGCAGCTCGAGCTTTCTCCAAGATTTCAGTAGCTTGTGGTCTTGTCTCCCTTTTGGCATCACTAACTGGTCCTGCCACATAACTTCTTACTGATGGTTCAATTTCATTACAACCCAACAAAGGTGCATTGTTTGAGCTGCTTGGAGCTTGAACGTGCTGAGTTTTTTGTCGACTATCCGGAGACACAACAGATTGTGCCGCCAAAATAGAAGGAGAAGATTCAAAAGAGCCTTGTTTCTTTGGAGCTTGAGAAACTGCAGCTCCATCACTTATCTGCTTTGATCCACCTTGCTGATAAAAATCACAAAGCCAAAACTAATTTAAATAACATCAAAAAGCAAATGGATCATTAATTATCCCAATCAAGATGTTTACAAAATATTTTAAGTAGCTCTCAATCATTTAATTCAAATGCCAGAAACAATTTACATCTGAATCAATAAATCCATTTTTTTAATATTACTGGTTATTATGCTTAATGGCAAGTTGAAGTGCCCCAGCTTAGGCGGATCTGGGCAAGTGTGCATGCCACAGAGAGAGTGACAGGTTTTGTTGATGACATAGTAAAAATAAAGAAACCAGAAAATCTCAAAGTAATCAATAACCTTTTTTTGATTGATTGGCACTGAGTGTCTGGGAACAGTGTCCCGACTAATCCTAGAGGTGCATAGGCCCTCAGCAAGGAGTTTTCCGTAAGTGCACCTCGGGTAGTTCAACCGGAAAATCCCGCAGTCCGATGGCCCCTAGAGATTGTTTGCACCCAGTGGAACTTGAACCTTAGACCTAAATGGAGCATACCTCCAAGCCCAATGCCTTTACCACTTGAGCCAACCCATAGGGATTTCAAAGTAATCAACAACCTATAGTGCTTAAAGGGCAGGATTAGGATGAGCTGTAGACTCAAAACATCCAGGGTTACATTCCATGCCAGGAGTTATCCTGAATTACCTTAATGCACACTTCTAGCAGGTGAGGTCATGACTGCAGTAACGGAGTTTACTCCCCTAGGGTGGGTCCAAAGGCACCAGTTTTGGTGAGGTTCCATTTCATAGAAAAATAAAAAGAAAGTAATCAATGAGGCTTGTGGACGAAGTTATAACTCATTCACCTCATGCTCATTGATTAGTAGTCTTGCAAGGAGAGCCAAGCCACAAGGAGTCATGGAGTTGCACATCTTGAGCTTAGTGCATTTATCCTGCAAACAGTCTTGAACAAGGCCCATAGCACCCTAGCCCCAATTGCTTGAAGATTTTAATTACTAACAAACTCAGCAAGCTAAGAAATTATTTGCTCAGGCATGCTTTACAAAACCATTGGGCTCTCAGATAAGATTGAGCTTGCCTCATCTATCACGTCAATAACTAAAACAACATCTTACCTACCAGAATTTGAGCCTTGTATCTTGCTTTGTTCTTTGAGTCCAATTGCAGAAGTTTCTGTTACAGCCAGGCCCTTAGATCCCCAAAGTTGGAAAGATTGGATGGGAATTTCCTAGAACCGGGGCTGCCACATCCCACACAAATAGCAGAAACTTTAATACGGAAACAAAGTTTATCTCTACAAACCTCATAAAAGCTCTCTATGTCAGCCCTCAAGCTGGGAAACCCTAATCATAATTTTATAAACACTTACAGGCCACATAAACTCAGCAGCCCCATAATTCAATTGTGCCCCACTCTCATATAATGCCTGGGGTTATAGGATACTCTATACAACAAGAAGCTGCCAGCAAAGAGAAATCAGCAAGACACCCCAGAAAATAAAACCCTACTGCCACCAAGCTTAGTATGCATTAATGTGATACCCCCATATGATAAGGATAAGGGTAGGTGGTGTATGGGATCCCATATTACTTGGAAATGACAAGTTCTTGTTCTTTATAAAGTTCCAATGGGACTCCAATTATATCATTGACTAGTCCTTTTAGAGTATAGGCCATATGGTTTGGTCCTTTCATTGAGGCGTTACAATTAGGGTTACAATCCTCCATAAACCAAGAGGCAATTACGAAGTGAAACAGCAGCCCTACACTTTTGTGCCATTGCCTCTCTACCAGCCTCTCACTCTTTATGGTTCAAGTTCAAAGAGAAAAGTGCAGCTATTAATTCATCACCGTGCCACACACTCTACAAGTCCTTGTACTTAAGTTTTCTTGCCAAGTTGTTGGAGAACACTCTCTAAGCAGTGACTGCAACTCTATTTCTGTCTCCAAAAGGCTGCTGCAAATTTAGGGTGTGAAAAAGAACCAGCTGCAATCTCCCTAATTTTTTACCCATCACTGTAACGCTAACACCAAGGAATCAATCAAGGAAGTGGTCCTTGCTGCCATATTGTAATCTAGGGGTGCTACCACTTACCAGCCAAATGCGATCTGGTAGCCACCCTACCCACCCCCGACTGGGTGGGGTGGCACTTTTGCCTCCTGTGCCAGGCGCCACCTTTAGCCATTGTCCTTCCACCCCGCTGACCGCACAGGCGGATTGGTACCATCACAGTCCGGCCAGCCCGTCCAGCCATTAGATCCAAAAAATCCCACAACTTTCAACCCTTCACAAATAACCCATCACAAACACGTACAACAACTTCATCTGAGCTAAAAACATCCAAATTTGAGTCTCACAATCACCAAATCAAAACAACCAAAAAACCAAAGCTGAGACCTACGGCCTCTCAAAACAACCAAATAACCATTTGAGACCAGGGCCATGCAACCATATTTAAAAGTCACAGCTGCAGCCATGGCTCTCAAAACAACCAAAAAAAAAATCTGGGACCCAAGGTTGTGGCCATGGCTCTCAAAGCAACCAAAAAATCAAAGCCAAGACCCAGTTCCACGGTTGTGGGACTCAAAATAATAAAATCTGAGACAGTGATGACAGGAGAAGAACGAAGAGTGGAGAGGGAAGGAGAAGAAGAAGAAGAAATGAAAAATGAAGAAAGGAGAAAGGAAGCCTACGGGCAAGAAAGGAGAGGAAAAGGAGGAAGAAGAAGAAGAATCTCAGTAAATGGTTAGGGTTATATATATATATATATAATAATTATGTGGGAGGGCGGGTGAAAATCCAGGCAGGTGGAATATGCAAGGGCCCGCCCAGCACCCCTAGTGTAATCCAAGAGCTTGTGGGTTGCTAAGTGACACGTCTTTGGTTTTTGGAGCTAAGATAAAGTATGTAGTGCAATCATACCTTTATGAGTTGTGGTAAAGCGTTTGTTTGGCTTGAAAAAGTATCGTTCAATTATTATGCTATATATGGCCCTTCCATTGAAAGCACCTTTTATGTATCAAAGTTGTGATGAGATGCATACAATACTTGTCATGATATGTTTACTGTTATGCCATGCAAATGTTAGAATCAAATGTTATGAACACATGATTAGTTCACTTGTTAATACACATGCCATGGAAAGCTTATAAGACAAGATAAAAGCTAAGTTATGTAAATGAATGCCTAAAGCATTAAAATAATAGTCACAAAAGATGCACGGATGGATGTGGAAACCAAACCGAAGAATGTTGACATAAAGGTATGGTCAACCAAAGATAAGTTATGAGAAGTCTAGCACCCTATGGCTACTTGCTGTGGGACCACCTTAGAGACAAGGGCTAATGTTGTTGCCACAAAGCATGTTAATTGGGTGAGGAACATGATGATTGTTTATTCATTGCGAGATATGCTATGTCCCCCATTTGTTTACTAATTGTTGGACATGCATTGTACTTGTCGATAATTGTTATTCTTTATGCCATGCATGTTGAGTACATGTGTTCGAAAGGTAAAACCTAATTTAAATTATGTTTATTGTATGATATGCTATTTATTGGGTCTTCAACTACTTTTTTTTCATGTTTTAAATGTACCAGGTAATGAGAAAGTTGATGAGCAGGCAGGCCAAATCTAAATAATAATACCTAGCCCAAACAAGGTATTTCACACATAGGATTAGTTTGGTCTTTCATGGTGTTTTCTAAACATTTCAGTTATTAGAAACTACTATGTTATTTTTTATTTTCATTTAATAAGATCAGTTAAATTTTTATGTTGGATCTCTTACCTGTTCTAAGCTATGTATTAGTAGCACTCCTAACCAATGGGAAGGGGGTTTTACATTCTACCTAAAGATGCTCAATTCCAACAACCATCTACTAAGGCAGAATATTAAACTGAAGCACTAAGTTGAATAAGTACCAGTAAATCTTCATGCTTTTTACCAAATTCTGCTTCTGTGCTTGTAGAATCCCATTGCACTTTGTACTCTTGTGCAATGTCCTTCAATACCTTGAGTTTTACCTCGGATGCTGGAGCACTAATTGAAAGCTTTTCAATCACCTGCAAAAACAAAGTAATTTAATAGAAAAATAAAGTAGAAATTTATATCAGCATTTTGAAGCCATGATGGCTGTCCCTGAAGAATATCAAACTTTACAAAATTTGCTAGCTGCTTAACTGTACGGTTGACGCTAGAGTCAGGACGAAGTTCTGACACAGCCATGACAAATTCCTTCCCATATTTTGCAGTAAACAAATTTTTTATCTGCAAAAAATCTGGCACATCTGAACATCTGGGAGCTGCAAATATTATACTTGCAATAGCTTCTCGCAATTCTGATGGACATTCCCTGTCATACAGGAAGGGATGTTTACAAAATAGCTCAAAACCCAAATTTGTACAAGTTTAAAATGTATTTTTAAAGTGCAATACCATCATAATGCAAACAAGGTGATAGTTTTCAGTATAAAATGTATTCTCCCTTCATAAATTAATTAATGTTACAAAATACATTCTGTAAAACATAATTGATTATGTAAGACAAGGCATTGATCAATCTGAAATTCTCTAGAGCCACAAATGCAAATGCAAAACATTTAACAGTCATACTCCACACAAGCAATAAGACCCCTAAGACATTTATGCCTCAGTTCATACTCAAACTATTTATTACCTTAACTTTACCAAGGAATTCTTTGCTTTGTTCATACAGAGCTAGAGATGTTACCAATGATCCTCTAGGCAATTAATCCTAGCCTAACATCAACAAAATAAAATTTTTCTGTTTTAAAACACTCATTATCAATAAAAAAAGTTTATGGGACAGACATAGTGACTACCACTCAATTAAGTTAAATACAACACAAATAGCTTTTTTTTTTCCAACAAAAACACAAATGACCAAGTCAACATAGAAAAATACAACATGAATCCCATTTGATGGGCCCTTCAATACATCTTTTTTTCTTCTTCTTCCCTTTTATAATTCTCTTCTTCAATTGACCCATTTTAGAAGATCAACAGTACAACAACATTTTTTTTGTGTTTGCCCGAATAAGTTATGAATTCATAAACTCAACCACTCAAATATATGTCAGGTGATTGTCCCTTGTTTCATTGGTCATAATCATTACCCACATATTTCTGGCTGGCTTTCTTCTAGTCTTTAAAAAGCCTCCAACTTGTAGCAAATTACTCCACACTCTCCATTAGCCTTGATTGAAATTTGAAAATCGAAAAACCAACTCAGGTGATTCATCGTCTTCAAGTCAATTAGTGCACTCCCAAGGTACATTGAAAATTGCTTTATTTTTTATTATATTTCCACAACATATAACATTCTAACTTCATTCATGCTCATTTTATATAGATATGTTGGGGAACCTCTCCAAGGCAGGGCCCTTCGGACCCACCCCTGCAGTCTCATAATTGTATAAAACTTTACAACCAGCTCTCTCCTTCATCCACCCATTTTGATACAGAAAATGGTTATGTTAACAACATATCCACCAAATAATATGCAACCAAAACTAAAATTCATTTCTTGAGCTGCATGCTAGATTGTTTAAAACAAGCTTTCCAGATAGGCATTCAACGGTTGAGGCAAAAGATTGACTGTTTGGTCCATTAGTTTTGGCTCTTTGGAGTTTGCAAATCTTCAACAAAGATATACCCCAATCTAACGGGCCAGAGGTTGCACAGCAGGAGACTGGCATAGATGGTGTTTAGCCAAAGAGAAGATGAAAAATAGCTTATGTTTGTTCTGTCAAATTTAAAGAAGTTTAACTGACAAGTCAATCACGAATACATGCATTGATGTTTAAATGCTAAAACAAACATATGAATCCCATCTCAAGGGGCTTCTCAAGCTTTCAGGATGAATGGATAAAAGATTCCCAACATCATTGGCCAAATTTGGTTAGCTATGGTGATTACTTTTGAAGTATTTCTTCCTATTATCATGGAAGCAGTGACAAGATATCTGGTGTAGCTCACATTTATCAAGTATGATTATGGAATTGCAGCAGACTTGTAGTTAAATGGTTCTGGGGGAAAAGCAAGGGAAAATTGGAAAGCAACTGTCTGCAGAAGAGATTCATTCAGCATAGCACTCTTTTAGGTTTACCATTTTGACTTGCAAGAAAGGCCAAGTATTTTAGAACTCTGTCTTGAATGAAAAAATACACACACTCGATTAACAGATTTACCTCTGGCTTTCAATTATAGGAACACGTGCAAGAACAAATTCACAGAACAGCTCTAATATCTCATATGCAGCCCATATGTTCTGTTCCCTTATAACATGTTCCACCTAACCAAATAAATAAATGAACAAGAATCAAATCTGAATGCTCGTACAATGAAAAAAATGACTTGAAATAGGTAAGCAGCAAGTGATCATATGTTTGAAGGGGCACCCGTATTCTAGCTATTGCTTCTTGGCCAGCTTGCAAGAACTGCGCTATCTCCTTGCGCATATGTTTGAGGTGCATGTCTCTCTTGTTTTGCAGCAATTTGATGCGTGAGATTGCCAAGCTCAAGCATGTTTTGCTACAAAATTACCCTTAAAACATTAGATATGCAAAAAGAAAAATAAAAGAACGCACACAGTCAATTGTAAAGCTCAAAGGTATAATATTATAGGGAGTATCTAAAATCAAACTAGGTGGCATGAAATCAATGAACTATGGATCAAGAGAATTCAAAGAAAAATATTACTTTCCAGAAGCAACAAGTACCATCGATGACTAGAAAAGGAAAAAAAAAAAAAAAAAGGAACAAATTTTAAAGTACTGCTAATTATAATTTGTTTTGCTAATAACCGAAACATTTTTGGCTGAAAGAAACCCATATGGCGAAATCCATTAATGGAGCAGTGTGTATCTCACTGAACGATGATTACAACAAACAAATCCCTCACTAAATCTAAAAATTCACCGAAATTTAAACCTTGGGTACACTACAAGCTGACCAACCAAAACTATAAAAGCAATAAGAAGTCAAACCACAATCAGCAAACAAATAACACGCAGATCACTAAATTAATTACAGGATATAAAGAGCCAGAAAATGAAAAATGGGGAGATGCTGCAAAGAACAGTAGGACCGACCATTTTGTGCCAAAAACGCCTCTGTTGAAGAGCTGGTTTAAGAGCGACATCGAGGAATATACGGCTTAAGGATGATCTCCTTCTCTCTATAATTGAATCATAGCGAAGGGTCAAAACCGTAGAATGTTTTGAATCTTGATGGGTCTCTCTTTCTATAAGATCGACTATCAACAAGTAATGGTCTCGGGCTCTCATGTACGGCGGTAAATGAACTAAATACTATAGTTATTTTAGTTATTTTTTTTTTATCTTTAATAAATTAATCCACCTTTTTAGACAAATAATTCATTTACAAACAATTCACATAAATATAAACTATCAAATTAACGTAATTTTTGAATTTGAATTATAAGATTTTTTATTTATGTGAATATGTTGGAAAATAATGATCTTTTACTTGTTCGAGATTACGAGGGGTGGATGTTATACCAGAATGATGAATAGTATATATTGGTATATTAATAATGTTTTTATGAATAACTCCTTGGATCTGAGTTTCTAGATTATGGAATCTGGTGTGAAAGTTTTGAAATCTATTACAAGATTGTCACATAAATTTAGTTTACTTTTGTGATGTCTTTTAATTGATATAACACTTCTCATCATTTTAGTTTATAAATTTATTTAATTTTTGCATGTGCTTATTTAGTTTTATTTTGTAAATTTATTTTTTTTAAATTCCATGAAAATATAAGAAGGAATCATGTTTTCCATGCAATAGATTTTATAATACAGGTCTTGATATAAATAGATATGTGAATTATGATAAAAACTCAAAATTAATTTATTGGAATTTATAGACAAAGTAAATATTCTAGTTTGCTGGAAAGAGGTTTGTCAAATTAATTCTCAAAATTCATATACAAAAATTATGTAACTAATTTAAAAGGGGGAAATCTTCAAATCCAACATGGGGTGAATTTGCATTTTTCACCCCCCAATAGACAAGAGACACCTTAGAGATTTATGTTATTCACAATGAATACAAGTTGAGGCTAGGTTTTCCTTTTGTCTCCATCTCTCCTCTAACCTCTCCTCTCCCATCTCCCTCTCTCTTCTTCCTTACTTCGCCTGGAGGAGAAAGAGGGGAAGAAAATATGAGAGAAATAGAGATCGGGAGAAAAGGTATACAAGTGAGTTTGTTGCCTACAAGCACTTCTATTCGTCATTTGTTAAAAGTCATACATGTCACGTATTTATTGGAGGTTGTAAATCAACCCTTAACACCACATCTGACCCTAGCATTTCCCATTTAAAAGATATAATCTTAGCAGATACTTTGTTTGCCAACAACTTGTAATTTTAGCCAATGCAAAACTATGACCCTACCAAAATTTTCTGAGTTGGATGTTAAATCTAATTAATTTGAATCTATGGAATATTTTGTAATGGGATCTATTTCATTTGACAAAATACTAAATTAAGAAAAAAAATTGTGAGCAACTCAAATTTGGTTGAAAGAGAAATGAAACAAAACTGAACATAATATATATATATATATATAAGTGATCCCTCAAAGTTGGCTCATATTAAAATAAAAATTAAACAGACAAAGTTTAAATAATATATACTCAACTCACATATAATTTTAGGCAATGTTTAGATATGAGGTGAGACGTAAAATTCAAATATCTTTTCCGTCAAAGACATAGTTTCATTCCGAAATATACAACACCTATAGTGCTAAAACTTCTCAAAATTTGTTCATTCACCCAAAACTCAAAAGAAAATCTTGAAAATAAATTTATATAAACAAATTATTTTACAAAAAAAAAAGTGAAATACAAGGTAGTGCCACCACCCTAGCTACATTATCTCTTTAAGATTTTTACATCTAAACATAATTATATAGTGAGTCCTGTCACTTTTTTAAAGTTCTATAAAATCTTTTTTTTAAAATGTTTTTACAAGTCTTTATACTAATACACGTTATTTACGAAACTATCTTACATCCAAACAAGGCCATAATCTTGAGATGAAAAAGTTCTACATTTTAAGATTACGGGTGCTACCCACACCTTTCAAGTGGGCAACCCCTAGTCCCGCCCTGCATGAGTAGAGGAGCCCCCAAACCCTAGGTTGGGGGGTGATGGCGAGAGGAAGAGAGAGAGAGAGAGAGTGGCAAGGGGGGAAGGTTTTTTTTAAAAAAAAAACCTAAGACAAAGTGACTTAGTTTTATTTAAAAAATAGTTTATATATGTATGTATGTATTGGGTCGGGCGGACGGGAGAAAACATGGGCAGGCTTGGGCCTTGCCTGGGCCCCATCCCTTGACACCTCCTAACATGCAAGTGAGTGCCCCCACTCACCCTCGGCAAGGGCCAGACAGGGACTTTGGGGAGGGAGGGGTTGACAGGCCAAATGCGAAAACCTACCACCCAATCCTACTCTAGATTCGGTTATGGGTAATATCACTACAAAATGAATTATGAAGTCAACCTGATTGGTTTAACAAGAACATATTGTCACCACAACCAACCTTAGGAATTATGTTAAATTTTTAACTTTCTTAAGTTTGTAGAATCTAACTTTTATAATATTATTAATATGATAGCTCTCTTTTAAAAATGAAGATATTTTTATAAGTTATTTTATAAAAATACCTTTTATAATAACATAGTTGTAAAAAGAATTGTGAGTTTATTATTTTCTATTATTTATTGGCAAACAACACTTTTCTTTAACTTTCTAAATTATTCTTCTGCTATTTCTTTGGCTTTCTTCTTCTATAAAGAAATACTCTAAAGGATAGAGAACCATGCTTCTTAATATCGAAAAAATCACACAATAGGCCGAAATGAGAAAAAGAGTCATTACTAACCCGCTATGATGATTTGTGCCTCCATTGGTGTGATTTGGAGCCCCCAGCAATGGTTCGGTACAACTATATGTCGTCGGTATCTACATCCATTGTAGTGAATGGAAAATAAATACAGGAAAAATAAAGGAAATTGAGACACATAAGTTTATGTGTTTTGACATAATGCCTATGTCCAAGGATGTTTGGAGTGGGGAGATCTACTATAATGTGATTATTTTACAATCTCTCATAACCTCTCATTTCTCACTATACAGTGGGAGTCATATATCTACTTGGTGGAGGTGATATTCCCACTAGAGCTCTCATCTTGAGGTTGAAGAAGCTAAAGAAAAAAAATCAAGTCGAAGAAACCCCTTTTTTGTCTGGTTAGATCCCTTTTTATTGCCTTGGGAGTAGTAGAAATGGCAACTTTATTTCACTCCTCGTTGGCATGCCTGACTTGCTTTCCTTCGTTTCTCTCTTTTTTCTTCCTTTTCGTCCCTTCCTTCTTTTCCCTTTGACACTCTTTTTTCTCTTGTCTCCTTTTTATCTCCTCTTTGTCTCTTCTTCCTCTATATTCTTGTTTGTCTTCTAGTGGGGGCCCCTTTGATTGGCTAGACTTGATTTATTTGGGCCTAGAATATTTTATCCCCTTCCGTAATTTTTTTTAAAAATGACCTTGAGAATCTTTAAGATAGAATATGCAATAGAAATGCAGAAATCCGTAACAGCTCATAGAAAAACAAATTTTGGGGGCAAGTCCCTGGTATAAGGATTTTTTAGTGTAACGTTAGGCGGGAGATGGGCTCAACTGCGTAAAGTGTGAACATACAGTTCGTCTTTAGCAGGAGATGTGTGGGAGATAGACTCCACCGTGTAAGTGCGAGCGTGGAATTCATCTTGGCAAGATAAGCAGAAAGTTGGCTCGACCGCGTCAAGTACAAGCGTGGGGGTCATCTTGGAGTGCGAAGACCAGGAAGTCAAGTGACCTGCTTGCCTATTAGGCGCCTAGGGAGCTATGCAGTCCCTAGCCTTTCCTATTTGTTGACTCATTACCAAAAATAAATTGGGAAAGGTGGTTGTGCACGAGTGTAACACTCAATGTTTGCTAAAGGAGATGTCATCTCAGGAATAATGTCGGCAGCCGAAAGACTTGATCCACACTTCACTGTGAGATAGGCTGAGCTGCCATTAGGCTCGACCCACCTGTTCACCCTTGATAGGAAGGTAAGCAGGAGATGTTTGATAGTCCTGCAAGAGTCAAACCGATTAGTGAAATAATCTCTAATCACAAGTGCGAAATTTGCAAACATAAATTTTCTTGTTGGAGTGTGGTGAAGGTCTAAGGCAGTTGATGTGGCATAAGTGTAACACTCGGCGTTTACTAGGGAAGATGATGTACTTGTGTCTCACTGGCTGTCTGGGCAAGTTCAGGGACTGGTGCCCAGCCTAAACTTCATGTCAAATCAAGAGACTCAGCATGTTAGCACGAAGGTCGGCAAGTCAAAGAACTTATGTTCGAATGGTTGTTTGGACGAGTCCAAAGACTATTGCCTGGCCTAAATTTCGTGGTGAATCAAAGGACTCGGCTTGTAGCATGAAGGCCGGCAAGTCAAGGGACTTATATCCAACTGGCCATCTGAGCAAGTCCAGGGACTGGTGCCTAGCCTAAACTTCGTGACAAATCAAGGGACTCGACTTATTTGTATGAAGGTTGACAAGTCAAGGGACTTGTGTCCGACTAACCATCTAGGCAAGTCCAGGGACTGGTACCTAGCCTAAACTTTGTGGCGAATCAAAGGACTCATCTTGTTTGCATGAAAGTTGGCAAGTCAACGGACTGGTGTCCAATGGGCCTTTTGGATAAGTCCTGGGACTTGTTCTCAACTTGAATTCATGGTAAGTCAAGGAAATCAACTTAGTTGAAGAAGATGTTTATCCGTGCTAAATAAGTCAACTCGATTAGCATAAATAACCCAAATAAAATTGTGAGGTTTGCAAAATTGAATCGCTTTGCTAGTGCATGACGAGGGTTGGATACATGTTGGTGAGGCCTGTGGGCAGCCATGTTTCTGCGATGATGAAGATTTGGGTGCTCACGATGCCAAACAGCTTATTCTGATGGAGACATATTAAGAAGCTCAGGCGAGGGCTGAGTAGGGCTACGTAGCCATTGTTCCACACCACAAAAACCAATTCTATTAGTAAAAATGGAATTCACACAAACCTTGAGAGAGACAAACCGGGATGTTTTAGCTGTTGTAGTTGATCTTTGCTCAACTGAAATTATCTGTTGGTGGTGGTTGTTGTTTCCTCTTCTCCTCTTTATATATATATACACACATATATATATATATATTTTGGGCGTGCACTGTGGGCGAGTCAACTGTTGTCTTCGTTGTGGTTTAGGACATGGTTTGTTGCATGGGACAAGCAACGTGTGGCTGGGGAACTCCTTGTCACATGGAATATGCTTGCTAGTGCTGAACCATGTGGTTTAATACAACGATCATGTTCAGGCAACGCTGTGTCCAAGTAAGAGTGATGTTCGAGAAAGTTCTATGGCTAAGCATGGGTTTGCCAAACAAGGGTTGATGAAGTTGAGTGAGCCATGCAACGTGCCCTAGAGAAAGCTCAAACTGGATCAGGTCTCTCTTTGTGGTCGTGCACCTCCAAGAAGCTGTACAGGTGGTGCCTAAGCAAGACGGTTAGGATGCGTGTGGCCGAGGAGCTGACTGTCCGAGGATGGTGTCTAAGATGAGGGACTAAAATGCATGGAGAGATGGTTGCCCATGGTTGTCCATTTGGATGTGGCCAAGATGCATGCATGGCCAAAGAGGATGTGCATGCTAGTGGGTGGCCAAGCAAAGGGGTGCCCCTCACTAGGAAACCGAGCAACATGGCACAGATCGTGGGTGAGTAGCTTACAAAGGCTGAGGAACACAAGGCTGAGAAGCTAGTGGCCAGTGAAGCCAAGACCAAGAAGCTAGTGGCTGGGGAAGCTAGGACCGAGAAAGTGGGCAAGGAGCAAGTAGGCGAGATGCTCGTCAGTGGCTGAGTGATAGGTCGTGCCCGTGACTAGGTGGTCTAACAAGATCTCGAGCCTGTCAATTTCTTACCGGGCAGGATATTGCCCCCATGCGGCCAAGGAACTTGTGTGGTTGAGGGACTCATTGAGTTGCCAGGCAACACACTGCATGGTTGAGCAACATGCTCGCCACTAAATATCAAAGCAACACATTGCATGGCTAAGTAACGTGCCCGCCACCTAGTGGCGGGCAACGCATTGCATGGTCGTGAAGGGTACCCCACCGACTACAAAGATCGCCGGCGATCTTGGTAGTGGTGGGAAGTTGCTTGCCAGCTTGTGGGAGCCATGAGAAGTGAGGCTCCCTTCGGGGTGCACATGGCAACGTGCACCCATTGCCCACCATGCACAGTCTTCATCGTCGGGGACCACCCTAGCCAAGGTAGAAAGGGCTGATGCCCCTCATGGTGGCTAAGATGTATCTTGGGAGCACGTCCCCATGCCTCCACAGGGCTTGTGGGCATGGCCACCATGGGCAGGAGCCACTTAGACAGTGATAGAGGACACTAGCAATCTACCTAATGGTCGCTAGAGTCCTTGTTGTGCCATAGTAGTGTCAGCCTTAGTGGTGTTTACCACATGCGTTCTCGTGCATGTGATTTGCATGCGAAGCCACCTCTATGGAGGGAGGGTGGTAGAGGACCACCCAGAGGAGACAAACACCACCTCTCGGTCATGCCACGGCACTTCTAAGTGCATGTCGTGCACCCGTCAAGTTGTCATGCATGGCACTATTCATGCCATGAATGCCCGAGATGGGCACAACACTATGCAATGCCTAACTACATGTATTGCATCTGCACAGTGGCTTGTCAGTGTTTGTCACACATTGTGCACGTACTCCCCCCTCTGTTTGCATAGTGCACTAAGCATTTGCAACTTAATTAGCGAGTAGCTTGGGTTCCTGCCTGGGTGAGAAAGGATTCACTCACCCAATATTTGTGATAATATTGTTCATTAAAAAAAAAAGTTGAAAGGTCAATAATACTTATATGAAAAAATATCATCTGCTCATTCAAAGATTATTATTTGCACTAGAAAATCGTCATTGTTCCACTTCTAGTATAGAAAGTAATTTAGATCCCACAAACGACGTCTACTGTTAATGTCAAAAAAACTGCACAAAAGACCAAAAATGAAGAAAGAGTCATTCCCGGCCCACTAAGATGATTTCTGCCTCAATCAATGTGATTTGATGCCCCCGGCAGTGGCTCGTTGTGGCTGTACGTTGTTAGTACGTACATCCACAGCAATGAATGGAAAATAAATATAGGATAAATAAAGGAGAGGGAGACACATAGATTTACATAGTTTGGCATAATAACAACGTCCACAGGCATTTGGGGAGGGGAGATCCACTATAATATAATTGTTTTACAATTTCTTGTAGCCTCTCATTTTTCACTATACAGTGAGAGTCAAAGATTTATTTGACGGTGGAGATATTCTCGCTGGAGCTTTTGTCGTGAGATTGAAGAAGCTGAAGAAGAAAAAGTTCAAGTAAAAAAAGTCCATTTTTCGTCCTGCCTGGTTCCTTTTTGTTCCTCACCTTAAGAGTGCTGAGAGATAACAACTTTATTGCACTCTTTGTTAGCATGCCTGACTTACTTTCCATGCGTTCTCCATTTTTTCTTCATTTTTGTCCATTGCTTCTTTTCCCTTTGATATTCTCTTTTCCGTTGTCTCCTTTTATTTGTATTCTAGTGGGGACCTTTTTGATGGGCTGGGTTTGATTTACTTGAGCTTAAAATATTTTATCCCCTTCAATGCTCGTGGGTTTTTGGAGGAGGCGCAAAATGGTTGGATAATTTTTACCCGCCAAACGGTTCCACAAGTTGAGAGAGGTGATGGGGGGCTACATAGCTATCCCACTTAGGCAGAGACGGGGATGGGGAGGGTAGCTACCTACCCGTACAAGGCAGATAGCACACCTACAGACTTTAGGGTATAAACTATCAAGTGCTTATATAATTGTGGGTTTCAAAACATTTTTCTTTCGGTAAATTTTTAGGTATTGATCCAAACCAATTTCGTTTGTTGCGCATCTCCTGTAAATGGTTTGTACACAGCCACTGTGATCGTGCCAAGAGATGATGCACGTAAGGTGATTTATTGAATATGAATGGAGTTACAAGGGGCTTGAGAAGGCTACATATAGTCTCGCCATCGGTCCATTGCAAACCAATAGTGACGAGTATCAAAATAGAAAATGTTCTCTTCCACTTCCCTCTATAGTCTCTCTTCCTTTCTGTGTCTGTCAATGTATGTTAAGCCCAAAGACTTCCAACAAAAGGATTTGCATGTCGCATGGCAGCCTACAGCAGAAGAAAATAACAATGGATGAACTGGTGCATATTGCCTAGTCAAGGGAACACCTAGAATCAAGCCAAGAAACAATATCGTTAAGGACTCTAAATATTCTGTCATCCGGTTCCCCTTCCAGAATGCAGTGATAACCATCATCATAGAGTTTTAGCGTTTTGTCTTTCGCAGAGGCCCTCTCATAAAGAAACTGGCTTACTAACGGATCTGTCACCTTGTCTGCAGCTCCATGAAGAATCAGCAATGGGGATGAAACCTGCAAATGCTCCTGATTTGTTTAAATATGTTCGATACAGAATTAACCCTATGCCTACCTGAGGTATTACGGATGGAATAACATCCTCTCCAGGATAATGACAATGATAATGGGCATGGGAAAACACAAAAGGAAACTAACCTTCTCCACTTGTTTCTCAATTTCACTAGTCACCTTCAAAAGTTCAACTGCAGTTTTCAACCGCGTTTGTTCATTATAAGAGATCACATTGTAGGCCGCCTACAGCATAGAAATACAATAAATAAACTAGTAACATCTAAACCAGTAGATACTAATCAGCAGATACAATGACTAGTTCTTATAATGGTTTAATTGATTAAAATGCTGGAGTTAAAAGAATGTTGATGGTAATCATGGGACATCATCACAAAAATCATTCAGGGGCCGAAGTGAAAGATTGATAAATTCTTGTTGTATTTATCTGAAGTAATAAAACATCAATTATATCCTGTGAATTAAAGTTTTCACCTTCTTCCATTGGGCCTCAACCTAGCTGATTATCTTCCATCTCAATTTCCTCTACATCTGGGCTTAAATGCTATTATAATTAATACTATACTTCACTTATCAAAATAGTAATAATTAACACTATACTTTATAGAGTTAAAGTTACGGACATGTAAAAGGTTTGCTTCATCCAACATTGCATTGCTAACAGGTTCATTATCTTTCTGAGATCCATTGGTCAGCATACTTCTGAATGTTTAAGCAGGACTCGAACCATATTGATGTACAACAAAAAAGCATTTGCAGATTATGTACTATACAAGTGCATTCATATTAAGAGAGTAAATAAAGGGCAAACCATTTTCCTTTTCCTCAATTCTCTGAAGGCTAGCTCAGCTAGATCTTTCTGAGGGAAGAGCTTTGCTTTTGGCATGACCTTAGACATGAGGGTTAACACTTTCAGAACTGGAGCTGGAGGTTTAACGTCCTCTGCAATCTAAGCAGCAACTCAAAGTCAGCAGACTTTTCAGTAGGTGAATGACAGTAAATTGGACCAGATTCAAAATTTGGCCCGGTAACTTCCTGAAACACCCTGATAAGTAAGGATGAGCATATGAAATCCTGTCTTTGTAACCCCTCCTGTACCCCTTTACCCAAACTTGCATGCACACAGAGATCACTATCCATCAATCAGTGCAGACGATAGGGCAAAAAAAGTGATGTAAAGCACACAAAACAATCTTCTCTAATTCCATCAAATGTTTTGTTTTAGTTCAGGTAATTGCTGAAGATATACATACACAATCTCAGAATTAATGATGAGTAATTTTCTGGCCGGTTCATTGTCCCTGCCCTAGGAAAATATCTAGAGAACACAGATGTTTAGCATATGTATTAGAATATAAGCGAGACATTATAGCGGATTGAGTAGAAAATTAATATTACAGCACAAAGTCTCTCCCACGTCACAATGGGAACACAATTCTGAGCACCATTCTTAACCCAAGAGACAGCTCATCTGCCTAGGGTGGATTATCCATGCCCAATTATAACATCTCTAAAACTGCAACAATCAGGTCACTGAGTAAAAAATTAATCCTGCTCCATAAAGTTCTCCCATGTCAAAATGAGAAGACAATTCAGCATAGCCATTGTTAACCCAAGCGCCAGCCCATCTGCCCAAGGAGGAATTTCCATACCTAAGTACCAAACCACTCAGACAACCAAAAAAAGGTCTCTTGGGAGAAAAAAGAAAGAAAAAAAAAAGCAGTAAACCCAAACACTGAAGTCTTTCTACATTTAACATGCAGAAGATTAGGAGACCCATATGAACTCAGTCCACCTCAAAGAGAAGTGCAGGTAATACCACCACCGTCTACGGACTGATCTTGGGTCCTAACTTTTTGGCTAGGATAGAGGGCTTTTGAGACGTAGCGTCTACTGTCTCATGGACTGATCTTGAGTCCTAACTTGTTGGCTATGATAGAGGGCTTTTGAGACGTAGTGTCTACTGTCTCTCCATACCCCAAATGGACAGCAATGGTCCTTCTCCCAAAATATCTCTCACCTAGCAACCACAACCTGAAAACCTGCAAGAAACACACTCACAGGTTGCTTCTTTTAGGCTTCTGCACATCACTAATTGTTTACCAGATGTTAATAGGCATTATATAAACATGGATACTTAATTCTTAAAAATTGTCTTCCTCTCATTTTGTATGTGAATCCCCATCTTATATTCTGCATATTGCCTCATACACTATAGAACCCTCACAATATGATCTTGAAAACGGAACTTAATCATTACCTCACACAACAATGAATCAGCCACCATATATGTCATTTACCCAATCAACCAGGTCTGGACATGTGAATTAGGTACAAAACTAGCTGACTAGTTTGCAAAATAAAGAATTCCCTCACATTTGAATGAAATTTTTATAATTTCATAACACTTTACATATCATAAAAAGTAATTTCATAAACTAGAGAATATGTAAAGTAACAGGAACAAATTAGAAAGAGAGAACCCAGTATTGAGGCACATTGTAATGGACACCTTCCTTAGAGTAGATTCCGCTGCCTCCAAAATTTAAACATGCACTGGCTTCTTGACAGTCTACTCTCAAGATACAACAACGTCAGTTTTTGTTAATCTCCTCGTCGGTGCACACAAAAGGAGATCCTTGAACCCGATATAAAATAGCCAAAACACAAAGAAAGAAAGACAAAAAGAAGGAGGAAGTGTTTCTCTAATTTTTGTAGAGAATTTGGAGTTAATGAATTTGTGGGTGGGGTTTCCCATTTATAGAGAATGAAATGGCACTTGTGAAAAATCACAACTTATTTAAATGAAACGGTACTTGTGAAAAGTCACATCATATAAATGAAATGGTACTAGTGAAAAGTCACATCATATAAATGAAATGTACTTGTGAAAAGTTACAACTAAAATGAAGGAACACTTTTAAGAAGTCACAACTTCTCAAATATTAGAGAATTCATTGAAAATGTTTCTAATTCACTAAAGGACACAACCCTTTGTTTGGTTGGCAAGCGGTTAAGACTCCTATCCCCAAGAGGCATACATTGGTTCAAGTTACCATGATACATTTTCATTTAAATCTAGATAACCAAACCGATACATTAAACAATGGTAATGGTTCACATTATTTTTTACTTCACATCAAATATTTTAATCATTTCTAAGTTTAAAAACTAACAGTTACTAGCATGGATTTCACTAAACTATTGAACATGAACAATAAGAAGTAGAGATGGACTTACTTTACACATTGGGGCCACAAGGATGACTCCATTCCATCCATGTGGTTCCATTAGATGAACTTTAAGAGCAACGGCTCCACCCATGGACTGTCCTAGTAAAAAACAGCGCAACCCTCTCAATTCAGGTCTTCCTTTCCAATTGAAACATGATACACAATCAGGAACACAGTTCTGACAACACAATTCAAGATGGCGATGTAGATTCTGAGACAAGTTTAGAGTGTCGCACCTTTGATTTTTGAATAGTTTTCTATTACATTATAAGCTAATTCATCAAAGCTTGGGATGTAACCATGCAACCCTTCAGAAAGGCCAAAACCAGGATGGTCCAAAGCATAAACAGCATATCCAGATGCAGCAATATGCTTGGCAATACCTGAGAGTCCAAACTCACCATTTATCACAAGAAATTCACTTTGCACATTTGAGAGTGGATTAAAGGAAAAATGAAATAAAAGGCATGGCACTATTCCACATTATTATCCGAATGTGATCACAAACCTTCAAAGAAGAATGTGCAAGTATCACCATATCCATGGCAGAAAAACAAAGCGCCTTTGATGCTAACACCGGGCTCTGGCATCCAGCTTTTACTGAAAATTTCCTTTCCCCTCGAGTTCCTTTCGTACCACTACAAACCCACAACAAATACTATAACTACAACCTCATTAGCCTTTAAACTTAGCCCTATTTAGTTGCCACGGAAATTATGAAATCAATAAGAAAACAAGCATTTGAACCTCATATACATTCAGGTCACTTTAGTGGATCTTTCTTTCTTTTGTTTTTGGGGTCCCAGTTTATAGAAAATAAGGCTTTTTTCACAATTTCGGACAAGGATTGCTTACCTCCTCTGTTCTGATCCCAGTAGGAGCCATCTATCCACCAGTCAAAACCAATTGACATTCGCCAGAAAAAAGAAAAACGGTAGTAACAACAAAGAATTAGTCAAATGGTATAAACATAAAAATCCAAAAAGTACACAAAGCTCCAAAGATCAAGCCAGGATTGGGATGGAGCCAAACCAACCTTGAACAAGCAATGATCAAGCTGCCGTTGGACCTCCACGAAGGCCAAGCGGACACGTCTTCTAGCGGGAGCGAAATCCAGGTTCTGAAAAGCGATCGCATTCATCTCGTCACTTACGCCTTCCAGTGGTGACCTTATCTTTGCCTTAAGAACAAGTTGAGGCCTTGGAGTTGAAAGTGTGGTCACTAGATTCGTCTTGGAAGGGGGAATAATGGGTAGATATTGCTTTCCGGGAAAGTAGATCGGAGAGATAGATTTTCCGGGAAAAAGATAGAGTTCTGGAGGTCGGAATCTCAGCCTGAGAGAGAGGTCCATCGCTATGGACAGCAAACCGTAGTTGGAAAGCAGTCAACTCAAAAGCGCACAAACAGGAATCTAGTGTCCAATGCGCTCCTTGGACCCTTCTTCCAACGTAGCACGTCTCGAACATATATAAGCATCACGTGTTTTGAATGCATTGGTGTGATTCTGCCAGTCCGGTTCGATCCGGTCCAAATTATGTACGACCGAGTTCATTCAATCCGATCTCCGGTTCAAGATTATTCACTTCATATCGACCCAATGAAAATTTAGAAATAGTTGTATATAATTAATTATTAATATATCATATTATTATATAAGTATTATATTTTTTAATGTATAACTATAATATATAATATTAATATATATTAATAATTGTACAATTTATTATTCAATTCTCATATAATAACCCACTTAATTTTAATTTAACATTTTAAATAATTTGTTAGTAATTCTTGATAAATAATATTTATTAATAACATTTCCTCTTACCGATGCTTATACGTTTGAGTCTTCTCTCTCCTTTTTTTTGAAAAAAACCTCATTGTATTCATATTTAATTTGTATCAGTTGCATCATATATTCTGTCTATAAGTACTTGATTAACAATCTCCTCAGGAACCTCCTCAACCCAATACATGTCCTCTTCACAGTTTAATGCCTTCCTAGCTAATTGATGAGCAACCTCATTGCCCTCTCTTTTAATAAAGCTCACTTTCTATCTAAAATATGTTCTTAGCTTATGCTGCAAAGCCTCCACCGGATGACCAGCACTTGAATCATCCCCTTCCCCCTTCCATACTCATCAATAACTCCCTTCGCATCCCCTTCAAGCTGGACATCTCCTAATCCCAAGTCTTCACATAATACCATAGCTTCCCACAAAGCAAAACATTCTATAACACAAGCACAGCCACAGAACACCTTAACAACACATTTTGCAGCAAAAATTTCACCCTTACCATCTCTGATTACCACCCCAATCCCCAATTTCTGAGAGGATACACTGATAACTGCATCAAAATTAACTTTAAACTTTGAATCCTTTGGTTTCCCCCACCCATTGCCTTCCTTCATTGTTGGCTTGACAGTAATTTTATCTGTCTCACCCCTTGACCTCTCTTGAGCTAGCTTAAGGTCTTCATAACCTGTTAATGAAATCTGTACAACACTTGTAGGAGTCAGGAGTTTTTTCTCAAACACATATTTATTTCTTCTATGCCAAATGTTTCTCATGATCATAGCCATTTTTTCTATGTTCTCAATAGAGAGCTTACTATACATTTCCTCCCAAAGCTGCAAAAAATTATTTACTCCCACCCTCCATTTCTGTATAGGACTACCCATCTCAGCCCAAACATCAGAAGCCGCAGGGCACCACCAGATAACATGCATCTCAGATTCCTCATTTTCCAAGCAAATATGACACTTTACATCCTCCACCACCTTTCTTTGCCTTAGATTTATCATAGTAGGCAGAATATTATTGGCTGTTCTCCACAAAAAAAATTTGACAGCACCTGGAATTCCCAACTTCCAAATCTGTTTCCATATCCTTTCTTCTTTGCCAAACTCTGAACTCTCCCCACCCATTTGCCTTCTATCTTCTTACTCCATATGATAAGCACTTCTTACCAAGAACTTTCTATCTTTTAAGTACACCCACATTAATCTGTCCTCTGCTTCCACTGGGCTAATTGGTAAAGATAGTATCAAATCAACTTCATCATTCTCAAAGATTTGCCTCACTAAATCCACCTTCCATCCTCTACTAGATTTATCAATCAACTCACAAACTCCATCCTCAGCTTTTAAAATTTTTACTTGAGATTGTACACAACCAGTAACTGGTTTTTGCAACCATTTCTGACCCAAAATTATGATATTCTCTCCATTCCCAACCCTCATCCTCATTCCTCTTTTAATCACCCCTAAAGTAGACCACACACTTCTCCAAATAAAAGAAGGAGATTTACCCAAGGTGGCTTCAAGTAAAGAGGTATTCTTAAAATACTTGTCTTTATAAATTTTGGCAACAAGAGAAGAAGGATCCATCAACATTCTCCACCCTTGCTTTGCTAGCATAGCCAAATTAAAATCCTCAAGTTGCCTAAAACCCAATCCACCTCCCAATTTATTCTTTCCCAACCTACTCCATTTCCACCAATGCATCCCATCATCCTTTTTATATTGAGACCACCAGAACTTGGAGAAAAGTTGTTCAATCTCACCACACAATCTTTGAGGTAGTTTGAATACACTCATCGTGTATGTAGGAATGGCTTGTAACACAGCCTTAATCAGAATTTCTTTTCCAACTTTTAACAGAAAACCATTTTTCCAATTCTGAATCCTCTTCCATACCCTCTCTTGTAGTCCCCTCAAAGCATTATACTTTGATCTACCTACAATGGCAGGCAAACCAAGGTATTTCTCATATCTATCACAAATATAGGACCTAGCCTCTTTATATATTTCACTCTTTACATTCTCTTTTGTATTTGTGCTTAAGAAAATGGAAGTCTTATGCCTATTAAGCTTCTACCCCGAGGCCTTCTCATAGCAATCAAGAATGTCATACATACTTCTCCACTCATTCAATGTAGCCCTACCAAAAATCACACAATCATCAGCAAAAAGCAGGTGATTAACTTTTAACCCCCCCTCATTGCAACTACTCCCCTTATAACACCTTCTCTTCCAGCCCTCAAGAACATTTGACTTAGTCCTTCTACACAAATGAGGAACAAGTAAGGGGATAGAGGATCACCTTATCTCAATCCTCTTGAAGGAAAGAATTTCTACCCTGGCCTCCCATTCACTACCACTGAGTAACTTACTGATTTGACACACATCATTAGAAACTTAGTGATCTTCTCCCCAAACCCCAGTCTAGTTAGCATAGCTTGCAAAAAAGGGCACTCCACATGATCATATGCCTTTGACATATCAATTTTTACAGCCATATTACCAATCTTTCCTTTTTGCTTAGACTGCATAGAGTGAAGTAACTCAAAGGCAACCATTATATTATCAGTAATGAGTCTGTCAGCAATAAAGCACTTTGATTTAGTGAAATAACAGTATGCATCACCTTTTTCACATGATTAGCAAGAACCTTTGATATTAGTTTATAAAAAACATTGCATAAACTAATTGGCCTAAACTCCATCACAGTTTTAGGCATCTTTACCTTTGGTATCAAGGCTATATTAGTATGATTTAAATCTGTCACCATCGATTCCCCATTAAGAACCTCTAAAATAGCCTCACTTATATTACTGCCAATCACACCCCAATGCCTCTGAAAAAAACCAGCCCCAAAACCATCAGGCCCAGGGGATTTCCAAGGTGACATCTGTTTCAGAGCCACATTCACCTCTTCCCTGTTAAAAGTCCCTTCTAGACCACACCTCATTTCCTTAGTAATCTTTGGCTCAATATCACCAATACACATTTCAATATCAGTTTCAGAATGATTCCTGGTTAAGTAAATTTCAGCAAAATATTCTCCAAAAGCCTCCTCAATTTCTGCCTGCTTACACACTAAACACCCTTGAGAATTAGTAATCTCAGAAATAGTGTTCTTTTTCTTTCATTGGTTTACACAAGCATGAAAAAATTTTGTATTTCGATCCCCTTGCTGCAACCAATGAGCCTTAGCTCTCTGCTTCCACCAAATATTCTCATGTTCCAACAATCCATCCAACTTCCTGCTTACACATCTTATTTCAGATGTATTTTCAGGTCCCTCCACTTCTTTTAGAATTTTAAGTAAGCTAGATAAGAGCTTAATATCAGCTTCTCTCTTTGCAAACTTCTCTAAGGACCATAAACCAAGCGCTGTTCTACATGAATTAAGTCTTTTTTGAACACTGGATGGTCTTCCTTTCCCCTCACCTTCATACCTCTTCCATGCCCTTTCCACTGTCCCCCCACATTCCTCCTCCTTATCCCAACGCATTTCATAGTGAAAAATTCTCTTACCTTTCTCATAGGTAAATCTGTCACTTAACCAGGTAAGTAGAATAAGTAGATGGTCAGAACACCAGGTTTCCACTGTTTCCACTTCTACTTTATCAAAAGATCTCCTCCAAGCTTGGTTTGCAACAGCTCGATTTAACCTTTCTTTAACAAAAGAATTATCATCATGACCATTGCTCCATGTATACTTAATGCCCCTTCATCCGAGAGCACACAATCCTCCATTAGATAAAGCCTCTCTAAAATCCTCCATTTGTCCCTCCCTCCTCTCATTTCCTCCCCATTTTTTCCCTAGGGACACTATCTCATTGATGTCTCCTAGAACACACCATCCCACCTCAGGAGAAGGTTTTAGAATCTGCAGTAACTTCCAAGAACCCTTCCTCTTTGCAACCTCTGGATGCCTATAAAAACTAGTCATGAGCCATTTAGAGCTCTCACCTTTATTCTTAACCCATAGGCTAATATGCCATTGTGAGTAGTTCCATAATTCCACCCCCTCTAAATTCTTCCACATCATCACCAATCCACCACTTATACCTCTCGGTTCCACCACCATACAACCTTCAAATCCCAATTTCTTTTGCACAAATTCTGCTTTCTCAGTTCTCAACTTTGTCTCCATAATGAAGATAAAGTCTGGTAACTTCTCATTTGCAAGTCTACAAAGGAATTGAATTGTCCGAGGGTTGCCAAGCCCTCGGCAGTTCCAACTTAAAGCCCTCATTGATCTTGGCAGGGCTGCCTTGCAGCACCTGCCAATAATAATAAAGCTTATGCATCAGTGTCTTCTCTTCTCACTTTCTTAGTATTTACCTCTTCACCTTCCTCCTCCCTCTCCTCCCTCCTAATCAACCTTTTATTCCTCCCTAAAATCATCCCCTGACTCTTTGATTTAACCATCTCTCTAGCTCTCCTTTTCCATGTCTTTCTAACCTCATTTATTTTTTCTATTTTTTCTAACCCAGGCTCCTCACTGCATATCCCTCCCTCGCAGCACTTAGATGACTGCCCCTTCACCTCATTAACCTCAACTTCTAACTCAACCACTCCATCTCCACTTTTCATATTATTAATTTGTTCTTATATCACAACCTGCCCCTTCACCAACATTAACTCCCTTCCATTTTCCCCTTCATTACTTTCTTCCTTACATTCCTTCATTTTCACCACAATAGATTCCTCTTCTCTAGGCTCAGTAAAATTTGCCTTACCCCCAGCCTCATAAGAAGCACTTTCCTCTTCTCTACTAGTACCTTCCTCATATATTTTTCTCTCCCATGATTGTTTCTCCTCACCTCCCTTATAGCCTTTTTTCCTAAATCCCCACTCAGCTCTAAGCCATGAACCAAATTGTTCTTGAGGAGACCTTCCATTCCCTAAACCCTCCCCTCCCATCAAACACCCCTTTTCCCCATGCGTCAACCAACCACAATGAAAACACATTCTTGGCTTCTTTCTATACTTCACACTAGCCCACACATTCTGTCCATTCACCTTTATCCACCTCCCACGAACCACTGCTTTTTTCAATGGAATTTCCACTCTCACTCGCAGGAAACCCCCCCAACCTATACCATTCGCAGGGATATCAACCTTCATTAATCTTCCTAATGATTCACCAATTAAACACCCCTTCTCTTTTGTCATACAAAACATAGGCAGATTGTGGATCTGGATCCAGAACAATTCATGATCAAAGCTCCATTCATTTGGTTGAGTAAAAACATCAAACACCTTAAGTACAAACAAATGGTTATCAAATAACCATGGTCTACCGTCCATTACTCTCAACTTATCAGCCATAGTGTGAAAAGTAATCACAAACTTATTATCACTAACCTCTCGAAATTCAGTAAGTTTACTGATACACCAGATCTTATTCATCGTACTTGACAGAACCTCCTTGCTAATCGATCTCTCCAGACATATCTTCCCCACTAGACTATGCTCCCCTTGCTCCCAAGCTTCCACTTCAACCTCCTCACCAACATCAACAACCACTCATTCTTCCTTTGATAGCCTTAGTTTCTTCCATTGATCTTCTAAACTCTTCAATCCACCACCAGCAGACTCATCCATGGCTACCTCACACTCACTTTCCTAACAGTTAGTTATAACTGCTTCCACCACCTCTATTTCCAGAAAGAAAAATAGAGAGGAGACTCCATTAATGGGTTTTGATTGTTTAAAATTGTATACAACTTTGATTTTGAGTTTTGGTCAGATTTTTGACAAATAAACGTTTTCTTTTCTCCCTCTTTTGATTTATCATTTTACCAGCTCTTTGTTAATAACTTAATGGACCCAATAAGATATTGCAATTGGCTCTAGTTAACTGGCTGCCGTTAGTAGTCTTGATGGCCTATTTTGCCGTTTCCTTTGTAAAATGTCAACTTTTTGTCAATTTATTTTTTCATTGATTGCACAGTTGCCGGATGAAGTACGATATATATATATATATATACTTTTTTCATTTGAATGGTTGAACTTTTTGACATAGTGTGCCATCTGTCTTAGGGGTGGGAAGCGGGCGCCCCGCCCCTGCTACCTCGCTACCCATTCGCCCCGATCCTGTGTGGCGGGGCAGATTAGTATGGCCAGTAGGTGGTGGCAGGGGCGGGATGGGGTGGTCCACCACCCCCTAAATACCCCACCCCGCCCTGATTTTATATATATTATATATATAAATATATAATATATAATATATTTAAAAAAAACCCTCATGTGACCAAAACATTGTCGTTTTGGCACCTAAGGTTTATTTTATTTTATTGAGTAACAGCCCTGAAGGCTAAAACCCCCCCTCGATATAGACATTACCCAATACCCAGTACCCACCCATCCGAAGAGAAGCCGCTGCCCCAATGCCCCCTCGCCCCGTGCCGTGACTCCATGAGAGATTGAGTATCGCCGCCATCAATGCCCCTTGTCACCACCGCAGCTGACTCCTCGTCATCTGTGCTCGCCGTCATTGCCGAAGGTAAGTTCGAATTCTCATCTCTCTCTCTCTCTCTCTCTCTCTCTCTCTCTCTCTCTTTTAATTTTATATTTTTATGAAATTAAATGGAGGATGAGATTAATGGAGATGGAGGATGAGATTGTAAATTGTGTTATGTGGAGGATTGAATATGCATGTGTGTGATCAGTGATGGATCCGATTGTTTAGAATCATTTTTACGGTTTTGTGATTTATTTCGATTTTGTGTGAATTTGTTTTTATAAAATCATTTTATAGATATAACAATTATTATTTTGTGTAAATAAATAATATGAGACATTCTTAATGGTTGGATTTTATGGAGAGTACCAATTGTTTAGAATCATTTTTAGGATTTTGTAATTTATTTTGATTTTGTGTAAATTTGTTTTTATAAAATCCTTTTATAGATATAACAATTAGTATTTTGTTATAATAAATAATATGAGACAGTCTTAATGGTTGGATTTTATGGAAAGTGTAAATTGCAATTTCTTAAAAAAAATAAATAATATGACTCAGTTCTTTATTATAAACCAAAAGTGCCTTGCAAGTTGAACAATAAATATGTTAGCTATAGGGCTCAGTACTTCATATATTTGGCATGTTATTAATTTATTTGTGTTGAAATTAACGAGGATTCTTAATTACTATTATAAACCTATTTTGGAATGCATTGCACTTGGTTAAATGTTAATACTTTTCATGGTTGCTATAATTTCAGATTTATTGTTTGCTTGAGTTAATGGAAATGCCGATAGATTCAAGCGTGAACTCCCCTATCTAGGGCATTCCTGCCTCTACCCCTACCCCTACTACTATAGAACCTTGCCCCGCCCCCAAGCCTAACAAAAAACCCGCTTCCATAGTTTCGTCTCACTTCACTAAAATAGAGGGTGGTGATCATAATAACACCCAAGCAAAGTGTAACCATTGCGGTAAAATTTATGGATGCCACTATAGGAAACATGACACCTCACAATTAAAGGTGCATTTAGAAGAGCAATGTAAAAAAAGTCCAATTCTAATATCTTTGCAAGAGAAGAACCAATCTAGGCTAGAAATTGGACTTAAAAAAATGGACAATGGGAGTAGTGGGGGTATTGAGTTGAAGGGGTACACGAACTATAATTCTGAGGAGTGTAGGATACACCTAGCTTGTATGGTCATCATGGACGAGCTACATTTTCAAATTGTAGATGAGAAATGGTTCCAAGCATTTTGTCACTACATGGAACCAAGGTTTCAACTTCCTTCTCGTCACACGGTAACAAATGATGTAAAAAAATATTATCGATCGGAAAAAGAGAAGTTAAGGGATTTTCTGGCGGGTCAGTTTGTTTGCCTCATCAGTAATTGTTGGACATCAGTCCAAAATTTTAATTATATGTCTTTGACTTGTTATTTTGTTGATGAAAATTGGACATTGGATAAGAAAATTCTCAAATTTTTTCAAATTATCGATCATAAGGGTGAGACGATTGGGAGGGCCTTGGAGGCTGCTATAAAAGAGTGGGGCTTGACACGCGTTGTGACATGCACAGTTGATAATGCCTCCTCAAATGATTACGCATTGGGATATCTTAAGACCTTTCTTAGAGAGGCAAATAAGACAATCTTGGGTGGTGAGTATTTGCATGTGAGGTGTGAGGCACATATTCTTAATCTTATTGTCAATGATGGTATGAAAAACTTTCATGACTCTATTGCTTAGGTCAAGATTGCTGTGTGATGGGTGAGATCTTCTCCTGCGAGATTGGAGAAATTCAAGGTTGCTGTGAGGCCTGTGGGAACAACATCAAATAAGGGACTTCATACTGATTTGACTACATGATGGAACTCAACATTTTTTATGTTGGAGGCGGTAAGGGTGCTTACCCCCCCACCCCTCCGGTGGGTTGGGGCCGCCCTACCCCGCCCTCCGCCCCTACATGAACAAGGGGGGGATTTTCATCCTTGCCTTCTGCCCCCGTCCATGTGGGGGCGGGGTACCCCGTCCGGTAACAGGAGTGCGGAGGTGGACTCCCCCTAGTCCGCCCCTCTCTTCTATCTAATTGGGCCTTAGCCCATTTTGATTATTTGGGTCATTTTTTGCCTAAATAAATTTTATGGGTCCGAAATAACCCAGAATCACAATTCAGACATGTTTTTTGACTAAAAATTTAACTACAACTATATTTATATATTAAAAAAGCTGAAAAAATTATGAATACAAATACTAATTATGAAGTTCCAAGTTCAACGTTCAACGGTTAACCTAATACTATTAGTCTATTAAGTACTAAGTAATAACCATCACTAAGGCAGGCAATAAGCTATTACAAATTTACAATGACTATATGTAGCATTAATTATATAATATAGAGAAAAATCTGTAGAGAGACTAAAAAGAGGGTTGTACGTAGATATTTTTTAAAATATTTCCAAATAAAAGAAATATGTCTTTTGGTAAAATTTTGAACTCAACCACTCACTACAAGAAATTTTATTTTTAGGGACTAAATTTCTTAGGGACGAAATTAATTTCGTCCCTAAAAGTACTTTTCTGAGACGAAATTTTAATTTCATCTCAAAACATGGAAAACCTTATAAATCCGTTCGAACTAAAACATAGTAGTTCGAACTGGAGATTCTGAGACGAATTAGGTCGTCTCCAAAAATTTATACCGTTCGAACTAATAAAATTTAATTCGAACAAAAAATTAATTAATTCGAATGAAATATTATTTGTTCGAATTAGTATTAACACATTCGAACGGTATTGTTTAATTGAAAATATATATTGTTAAAATTGTAAGAATACATATTTTTTCTATTAATTATTTATCATTTCCAAAGTGAATAGAAAGTTCTATATATTATATATTATGATTTACAATGAATTAAAATATTTACAAATTCATAAATTATTTTTATGTAATTAATTTAAAAGTATTTTAGTTAACTAAATATTAAAAATAAAGATAGTGTCATTTTTTCAATTATCGTGAACATTAAGTATAATAAGAAGAAAATATAATTAACAATAAAGAGGCTAGCAAACATTAAAAATAAAAATCATACTGCATTAATTACATCCCAAAATGAGTTAGACGTTATATACAACATAAAAAAAGTAAAATAATAACTAACAATATTTATTTATTAAATAAATCAAAATCCTCCTGTAAAGTTTGCATGCGTCCTTCTACGTCCTTAAGCTTCTCCATCATGGGGTGAATGAAGTCCCTCAATAAAATGTCGCGGTGCTCCACCAATATAGCCCATACCTCATCTGGAGTAACCCCAGCAGGATGTCTCTCAATAGGGGCAGCAGCAATAGAAGCTGGACCAATAGAAGGAGGCTGATCCTGTTGCACTGCACGAGTCTTCGGCAAGTGACCCTTGCTCTTACTGAATGTGATCTTGTTAACAGGCCCCATCTGTGGCGACCTCCGCTCAGTCAGAGTCACTGTAACCCCTGAACGGAGTAGGAGGTTAGATATCAACAATGCAAATGGTAGACTACCTCCACCCGAATAGCTTGACTCTGTGCGAATGCGGAGGAAGAAATATAATGCCAGATCAATCGGCTCCCCCTGTGCTAACCGTAACAAAAATTTGGCCCGCTCGATCCCGAAATCAGTCTCATGTTTCTTCGGATCAATGTTATACCCGACAATCAAATTAAGCATTCTGAAAAATGCTGTACAGTCGGCTTGTCGGATCACTTTACCACCATCATATGGAGGAGCCTCAGGGTCTCGCACTAGGTCACGAACCTGATCGTCTGTGAGACCATCATCAGGTACCTCATCGCCGCTCTCACTATCATCTGAGCCAGCATCCATCTCTGCGATCTGTACATCCGGCGCTGGCGATGAGGATGCGACTGTTGTGTCCTCTCCAGATGGTGCAGTCGCTGCTCTCGCTGCTGCAAGATATGCACCTGGCTCTCGCCGCAAATCTAGAAACTCAGCAATAACGCGGGGAGAGAATATAATACTCACTTCCCGGACCACTAAGTTATAGCATAGAGCATCACCAGACTGCTCACCCATGGCACGGTAAAACTCACCGACCATCTCAGGATATGCTGTGCCTCTCTGTTGACAGATCGGGGTCCATCCATGATCGGTGATGATGTCATGTATGCTCCACCCCTCCCAAGTGAGGTCACGGAAGTCGCCCAGAATGATCTCCCGCTCAACTAGTATAGGCCTCACGGCCGGCTGAGAAGGAGCGGTAGCTGCGGAGCTACTTTCGACTATCTGGGGTCGGGAACATTTTCTTCCGCTGCTGCTTGCATAGTTGGTTCGAGCTATACGATGATTAGTTGGTTGTTGTATCCTAGAAGAGTCATGTCAAGAGGAGTTCTGCTGCACCGGTTAAATTAAAATTTTGTATACCACAGAGGGCTTGAATCTCCTTAAAGAAAGTGAGATTTATGTGCCTCCGTCCAAATTGGTTTCGTCTTAATTTTAATTTTATTATAATTATAATTTTATTATTGTGTATTTTCACCAATAATTTTAACGAGATTCAACATGGAGCCTACAACTGAAAATTTTATGGAAATATTGGAGATCTCAACAAGCCCTTCCATTTCAAATGAGCCAATTTCAAGAGTTAGAAGTACAATGTGCTCTTCTATCTAAGCCTTCTCAATGTCTCTTATGTTCTCACTGCAAAGAATCCTACCAAGAATATGACTGAAGTACGAGTGAAAGTTTAAGAAGAGAAAATTGAAAAATATACCAAAAATGAGTATAACTGTTGATGTTATCTTTTAAATTGTCTTGCTGATCAATTTTATGATTACTACAATACTACTTACACCTCTATAAAGAAAATTTGGAAAGCTTTACATAGTAAATATGATACGGAAGAAGCTGGAGCAAAGAAATATGCAGCAAGTCACTTCTTTCGATATCAAATGATAGATGAAAAATCCATTATGGAGCAAGCACAAGATTTTCAAATAGCTGTAGCAGAAGTTAGATTCGAAGGCATCAAGATTGGAGACAATCTAATTATTTGTGGCATCATCGATAAGCTACCAACTTCGTGGAGGAAGTTTCAAAAGCCGATATGTCAAAAACAAAAGGAGACATCTTTGGAGACCTTAATCACGTGTATTTGCATAGAGGAGGAAGTTAGGCAAAGATACTTTGGTGTTTCAAAATGGTAATGAGAATTTTATGACAAAGGTAAATTTAATTTCTGAAAATGGTAACTTTCCCAAAGGTCAAAATTAAAGAAAAATAGTTATTTGAAACCGCAAAGAAAAGATTTTAAAAAATTTAGTAGACCTCACAAAAAGGGATTTCAAAGCCAAATGGATAATAACCAAGGACCCCTTTCATAAAATCAAGCTTGTTTTGTCTTTGGCAAAAATGAGCACTTTGCTTGAATTTGTAAGTTTTGAAAGTGAGAAAATAATCCTCAAGTTAATGTAACTGAGGAGCTTTTTGCAGCAAGGATTACAGACATTAACAGGGTTCAATTTGTTGAAAGGTGGTGGGCAAATTTTGGTACCAATAGGCATGTCTGCTATGATAAAGATTGGTTCGAGAATTGTTTACTCCATTTGACGAAGAGAAGACTATTATGCTTGGTGATTTAATTAAAATAAAGGTCCTTGGGAGTGGTGAGGTCGAGCTGAAATTCACCTCTGGACGTATATTGATGCTGAAAGATGTACTCTTCACACTATCTATGAGGAAAAATTTGATGTGGAGTTTTTTACTCAACAAGTGGGTTTCAAACAAATTATGGAATCTGATCAATATGTAATTACAAAAAAAAAAAAAAAAAAAAAAAATTTGTGGGCAAGTGCTATGCGTGTAATGAAATATTTAAATGAAATATTGAGAATAAAACATATATATAGGATTTATTTATTTTTATAATACATAGGATGTTGCTCTTTATATGCTTTCTTCTTTAAATTTTGACATGCATGCTTATGTCATATCAATAGAATATATATTGCAATCATGAGTAGTTTAAAATTAATTCCCAAACTGACAAAGGATTTTTAAAATAATGTGAAGTTTGTAATCAAGCAATAGTCAAGCAAAAATTACAAAATGGCTTCATAAAAGTGTTGAGAAATACCAAATTGTTAGATTTAATTCACAACATTCATTGTGAATTTGAGGAAATTTTAACTTGTGGAGGAAATTGATATTTTATCACTTTTATTGATAATTTTTCAAACTACACATATGTTTATTTATTAAAATAATAATTTTAATGATTTTGAAAAAAATCAAAGAATTCCTCCATAAATTTGAAAATTAATTTAGTAGAAATGGGTTTAATTCATTTGTTCAGTTATTGAGAATTATCTATGAAAATACTGTTGGTATCTTTCTTAGATATGGAAGAAAAAATAGTAGTCCATAAATTTTTCTTATACTAGAATAAAGTGATTTTTGAATGAGGTTCATTTTTTCTTATGAAAAGAAAATTTCCTTTTAATTTCAAAAATTAGTGGGGGTCAAGATTTTAGAATATTTTTCAAAAGATTTTGGCTCGAATATTTTTCTTTTCTTTAAGTTTTTTGGAATAAAGCCAGATGTTATAATTAATTTGTTGGTGTTAAGTATACGTTCAGTGCATTTAGATGCAAGGGAAAACTTTTCTAAACGGTTTTTTATTTACATCGAATACATCTAATATAAATAAATTAGACACTAATATAGAAACAAGTCTAATATAATAAGTTAATAATACATAATACTATAATAAAATAACATATAATTAGACATTAAAAATAATATGTAATATTATAGTATCATATGGCATACAAGGCAGTAACTGAATTTTAAACTTGTGGTTTTTTTTTACTTTGTTGTTGGGCTCCTATTATATTTGTTGTTAATATTTTTTATAATTAAATATTTACTATAAATATTGATATGGAAAGACCATTAATAGGGACATCCTGCTGACCTTGTTCAAATAGTTTTGGTTATGTTTTTAGTAAACTTGAAATTTAAAAACTCATAAAAAAATCTTGTTTAAAAATGGATTAAATATTGTTGGTGAAAATACACAATTATAAAATAAAAATTACAATGAATTTAAAATTAAGACGAAACCAATTTAGACTGAGATACTGGAATCTCGTTTGTTTTAAGGATATTCAAGCCCTTTGTGGTATACAAAGTTTCAATTTAACCCATACAGTATAACTTTTCTTGACTTGACTCTTCTAGAATACAATAGTCCAACTGATCATCGTATAACTCGAACCAACTCTGTACAAGTGATCGAGCTTAAAGTTCCACTAAAAGAACACATTTTTTTTATTTGAAAATACTCTAAAAATATCTACTACAACCCTCATTTTAAGCTCTCTACAAAATTTTCTCTATATTGTATAGAAAGACAACACCACACTCAAATAGAAAATCAACACTAGACGGACGTCACACTATGTCCAAAAGTTCAACCATTCAAATAAAATAAAATAGTTGTTTTTCATCCGGCGACTGTGCAATCAATGAAAAAATAAAAATTGACAAAAAGTTGATGTTTTACAAAGGAAACGGCAAAATAGGCCATCAAGGCCACTAACGGCAGCCAACTAACTAAGAGCCGATTACAATATATAACTTATTGGACCATTAACAAAGAGCCGGTAAAGTGATAAATCAAAAGAGAAAGACAACTCAAATGTATAAATACTAATAAGTAGGGTTGGGCAGTCAACTTGGACTTCCGACTCCAAGTCCGAGGAAATTTTTTGCTTCAGAGTTCGACTCTGATCAGAGTTCGGAACTCCGATCGGAGTATGATTGGGCCAAGACCCACCTCCAAAGGCTCATGCCCAATAATCTAATTGACTTTAATAATCTAATTGACTTTTAATTTTTAAAAAAATAATGTAAAAAAATAATAAAAAAATTTAAATACAAATGACAATGATTAAATTATATACTATACAAAACCAAAGATCCTCATTTCCAAAAAGCTAACTTTAGAATCTTAGATACGGATAACTTTATTCGTGCAAGAAAATCTAAAATGAAAGTAAGATGAGATACCTTTTGAAAGCTTATCAAGACTACTTTTATGAAGATGTCAGCTTTCAATATTGGACATATATGGGTTTAAAATATTAGTTTTATTGTCACGCGAGAGCTTCTTTCTTTCGGTTTCAGTACTAAACTCTCCGGCGCTCGTGCGAGCAGTGGCTCTTTGTGTGGTTGTGTGTGCGTGTCACTGTGTCAGCGCCACTCACGCCTCTTTTACTCTCACTCCCATGCATGCTCGCCCCCGACACTCTGGATATATCCAGTCAAACCATGCCCACCACCAATCATATAACCTGCCCTATATATTTATTTATGGTCTCTCTCTCTCTCTCTCTCTCTCTCTCTCTCTCTCTCTCTCTCTCTCCTGTGGTTTGGCTCATGGTTAAATCTGTAAGCTGCATTCGGTGTTAATTAATATTGAGACATTAGAAGCTTTCTCAATCAGCATGCAGCATGTAATTTATAAGGTATGGCTTAGATGTCTACACCACCGTACGATTTCAGTTGACACCTTAAAAAAAGCGTCTTTGGTGGAAAAACCTTTAATAAGGACAATACCATACAGCTGATCGAATATGTTAAAATAAAACTAAACAATATACATATTTTTTTTGCAGCAAACCTCAATTTGGCTTTTCATGTAATCACATAAGCTCGTGAACATGCTTTTGGTGTAGACAAAACGTATTGGTTGGCATGGTTGCTGTCATTTTCGCTGCCAGCAATTATTTGAGGGAAATTGGGGTTGCTTGACTAAAGTTTGTGTGTAGAGAGGGCTGGAAAAATAGGTTGACTAGAGTATTGTTTTAGAGCTTGAAAACAAGAAAATGAAGAAAATGTTATGCAATTTTTTCTCAATGACATTTCCACAAACACCTTTCGTTCACTGTCCTAAATCAAGAATCATGATAAAGTTTATCACAACCATATCCTCAATATAATATACACATATTTCTACAATCTACACAATCCAAAGTCAATATAACCAACATGAATATTCGGAATATAATTCCATGTAACTAAAAGGCATAAATTTAAAACTCTAAAATTACCAATTGGCGGCGGCATGAAGATGGCAAGATGACGACAATTTGGCAAATGGTGTGGCATTACGATGATGGCAGCATGAAGAGCTAAGACTGACTTTGAGAGAAGAAGAAATGAAGAAGAAGAAATGAAGTGAGAACTGAGAGTATGAGACCGTGAGACGTGAGAGAGACTGAGAGAGTTGTGAGAGCTGAGAGTCCAAGAGAAGAAGGAAAGGCCAAACTGCCAAAGGGAAAAGGCAAAACAACTTCGTTCCTATTTAAATTGAATGGCGTCGTTTAAGTTAGGAGTAAAAAAAAAAAACACATGCAAATCGATGTTGTTTTGCATCTGTGTTTTTATTTAAAAAAGTCGGAGTTCGGAGTTTAGAATTTGGAATCCCACTAGACTCTGACTCTAAACTTCGTTTAAATAGTCAGAACTACTTCGATTCTAACTCCAATTTTCGAACACTTCGACTCTATTGGAGTTGAAATCAGGGCGGGGGTTGGATGGAATCGGAATATTTGGACATTTGCATAGCACTACGTATAAGCAACGGTAAAAGGAAACATTATTAATAAATATTATTTATTAAAAAATATCAACATTTTTCTACTATTTTTTAATAATAGAAATAATATAAATAAGAAAGTACTTCCAGACAAAGAATAATTATCATACATCATAAATGTGTGCTTTGTATTGAACCCTCACTTAGTAAAATAACAACTTTTACTCCAGAGTCAGGTAGTGGTCTCAAACTTGTACTATGACTGTGTAAAGGAAATAAAGAACTATTACTCACACATAATAACCCAGGTGTTGACATGAGCTTTATTAGCCAGCACATTACGGCTTTATGCTAATCCTGATTTCATTAGTGTATTTGAGAATAAACCCAGTTCCATAGAGAGCAGCCCTACTTGCACACTCACATGGGTGAAATTTGTCAAGGGTGCTCCTGTAATTCTTACACGTTATTCATAAGAGTTACAGAATTTCATTAACAGTTAAAAAAAAAAAACTCATTATCCAAAACATTAAAGGACAAATGCACTCACGTCATAGGAATGTGAAATAAAATAAATAGTGCATTTCTTACAACCATCATATGATTCGGTTTTTCCATTGAACATGGTTCTTAAGATATTTGGTCCCAGGTTGGTTATCCTTATACATAACTAATGAATTTATTAGTTTTAATCATATTCCCCTCGATGCATTAGACTCTTTCTGTTGTCAAAGTCTTGGTTAGTAGATCTGCAAGATTATCACAATACTTAACATAATCCACGTTAATAACACCATCAATCAAATAAAATACACAGTACTGTGTTTTCTTCTTACGAATCTAGATTTACCGTTATAATAACGATTTTGTACTCTACCAATTGTAATAGTACTATCACAATGAATTAATATGAGTGGAGCTGATTTTCCCTGCAAGGGAATCTCATGTAATAAATCTTTCAACAAATTTGCTTCCTCCTTATTAATTATAGTCTTGGAAAGGAGGATCAAGGCAAACCCTGAAAAGATCGATGCCATATTGAACATGAAGCCACCACAAAATATCAACGATGCCCAACGACTAGCAAGTAAGATAGCAGCCTTAAACAGATTTGTTTTAAGGTCCACAAACAAATGCCTTCATTTCTTCGGAGTTTTGAGGAAGGTTCATACATGGAATGAAGAGTGTGATGCGGCTTTCCAGGAATTGAAACAATATCTTTCCAGCCCACCATTACTAAATCAACCTAACCACAGGGAGGTCCTATATACTTAGCAGTATCCCCACATGTCATCTCAACAGTGCCAGTAAAAGATGACTGCATTGCCAAGGCATCGATATACTATGCAAGCTGCGCACTCAGAGGCACTGAGGTTAGATACCTAAGAATGGAGATGTTGGCATTCGCTCTAGTGATAGCTACAAGGAGGTTACGCCCGTATTTCCAGGCCATCCCATAAGGGTGATGACCAAGCACCCACTAGGGAGGATATTGCATAAACCAGAAACAGCAGGTAGGTTGGTCACATGGTCTAGCGAAGTAATTGAGTACGACATTGAATATGTACCAAGGAGTGCCCCCAGGGCAACCAGAGCCACCTCTTTGTTTGTTGTAGATCATCTGTGTAGTTGCAGATTATACACCACACCAACAACCTTGGTAGGTTTTTGTCAACGGATCTACTTGCTAAGTAGGAAGGGGAATAGGGATCTACATTATTGAAGAGGGCGGCAAGGAGCATTATTACATGGCGACACTCACATTCAAAACCACCAATAATGAAGTTGAGTACGAAGCCCTAATAGTAGGGCTCTCTATAGCTAAACCTTTGGGCGCAGAAGGAATTAAGGCCAAAGTGGATTCCCAAATAGTCATGAATCAAGTAATCAGAGTCTATGCCATGAAAAAAAAAAATTGAAGTTTTACCTGAATCGAGTGTAGGAGATCTGTTGTCATCTGACCTACTTCAACCTAGAGCAAATACCTAGAGAAAGCAACACCGTACTGGATAGGCTGGCTAAAGCTGCCTCCTCAAAGGAGTAAGTTAACCTCCTTTGGGAGATGAACCGAAGAGTGATAGAAGTTCCAGTGATTGGAACCCCAGTTCTTCACTTAGAGCCAAAAGAGCCAGAATCAAAGGAAATCTCCAAATTTCTAGATTCAGGTAAGCTTCCTGATGGAAAAGAGGCAGCAAGAAAGATTAAAAGGAATGTAGCATGGTTTCTCAAGGTGGATGGCATTCTTTACAAAAGGGGATTCACCACCCCTTTGTTAAGGTGCATCTTACTGGAAGAAGAGCAATATGTCTTAGCATAAATACATGAAAGCATTTACAAGAATCATTCGGAAGGAAAGTCGTTGGAAAGAAAGGCATTGCGAGCAAGCTACTATTGGCCTAAAGCCCTTAGAAATGCCAAGCAATTTGCAAAAAAGTGTGTCAAAGGCCAAGTTTATGCCCCTATCCCTTACTGCCCACCAAAAAAGCTATACTCTATCATGACCCCCTGGCCATTCGTGCAATGGGAAGTTGACTTGGTCATCCCCTTTCCCCCGGGAAAGGGAGGCATGAAACACATTATAGTAGTAGTGGATTACTTCACAAAGTGGGCATAGGCGGAGCCACTCATGACCATATCAATGAAGGCCGTCACCAAATTCTTGCGGAAAAACATTATTTGCCGGTTTGGGATCTCTCATAGTATAATATCAAATAACGGGAAACAATTTGATTTAGAACATTACAGGGGATGGTGAAAGGAGCTGGGAATCCAATTCAAATACTTATCACCCGGCCACCCACAAGACAATGGGCAGGTGGAGTCAACTAATAAGTCTTTGCTCGAAGTAGTCATGCTAGTGGAAATAGGAATGCCCACACACCGAGTATGCCATTTCAATCAAAGGGAGAATGACAAAACATTGGAGGAACAGCTCGACTTTTTAGAGAAGAATAGGGAAGAAGCTAAAATACAGAACATCCTCCATAAAAGAAAAATAGAGCACTACTTCAACAAATAGGTCAGGCCCAGATCTTTCAAAATAGGTGAACTTGTCCTTAAAGAAACAAGAGTGACAATGCAGGATGAAGGAAAGCTTGGGCCACGATGGGAAAGGCCATATATAGTGATAGCCAACCACAAGCCAAGGGCATATTGCCTCAAGGATTGAGACGGGAAGGAGTTGCAGTACCCTTGAAATGTCGAGCATCTGAAGAAAATTTTTCACTAGTTTGTATTTTACATCTTCAAACTTTTGTTATGCTTTCTATTATTCAAATATTATCTAATAAGCATTTATGGCAAGTCAACAAAGGTGGTTGGCTATCCAGTTTGCGTGCCCCCACGATCCCAATACTTAGCCATCAAAGACTAGTCCAAGACTCGTGGTGCAACAAAATGGGCATGGAGGTCAAAGATCCTATGACTCCAATACTTAGCCACCCACCAAAGATGAGTCCAAGACTCGCAGCAGTCCAACAAAATGGGCGTGGAGGTCAATGACCCTATGACCCCAACACTTAACCACTAAAGATGAGTCTAAGACTCACGGTGCAACAAAATGGACGTGGAGGTCAAAGACTCCACCACCCCAATAATTAGTCACCAAAGATGAGTCCAAGACTGGTGGTGCAACAAAATGGGCTTGGAGATCAAAGACCTCAACGACTCCAATACATAGCCACCAGAGACGAGTCCAAGACTCAGGGTGCAACAAAATGGGCTAGAGGTCCTTAACGCCACGACCCCAATACTTAACCACTAGAGATGAGTCCATGACTCACAGTGCAACAAAATGGGCATGAAGGTCAAAGACCCCACAACCCCAATACTTAGCCACCTGAGACGAGTCCAAGACTAGCAGTGCAACAACATGGGTGCGGAGGTCAAATACCCCACAACCCAAATTTTAGCTACCAGAGACGAGGCCAAGACTCATGGTGCAACAACATGGGCGTAGAGGTCAAAGACCCTATGACTCCAGTACTTAGCCACCGTAGACAAGTCCAAGACTCACGGGGCAACAGAAGGGGTGTGGAGGTCAAATATCCCATGACTCCAACACTTAACCGCTAAAGACAAGTTCAAGACTTGCGGCAACCTACAAACAAACAAGCAATAAGCACAAAAAGGTTATTCGATGATTACAAAGTATCAACAAAAATTTCTCAGTCCACAAACTTCATAGAAAATATAGTTATGGAAAGATTTACATGTCCAAAAATTCATATTCAGAGGATTTGCAAGTTCGAAAGAAAAAAGTATAGCACCTCAAAAGTCTAAGAAGGAGGAGCTGAAGGGTGTTGAGAACATGATGAAGGTGGCGGCAAGTTCATAAAAGCATCAGGCATGCTCTTACGACCCAGGGAATCAACGAATTGCATTGCTGCGGCAAGGGCTTGAGATCTATCAACTACAAATGCTCAAATCAGCGTGAGGGTGAGCCAACATATAGGCCTTTAGATGAGGTAAGCCGGTGGCATACCTATACCCAAAGGCTTGGTCCCTGATGCCAACAACTAAGACTAACTGAGGTTGCAAGCAGATGACCTCATCCCTCAAGGCCATTAATTTAGTCTCTAGCTTGTCAAGCCGTGCCCTATGCTCCCTAACCTTCTTGTCTAGGTAGATCAAGGTTTAGTTTTTCCTGTCTTGTTTGGCATCAAGAGCTTCACGGGTCTATTGGTAAGCATCAAACCTCTGGCACAAATTTTCTTACGATCCTTTGCTGTTAGACAGCTACATCTTGAGTTCCCCCTGGGTAGCATCATGCGGCATTTTGGCTCATGAAAGGTTGCCTGAAAGTTTCTTATGGCTCTCTTTTGAGGCGGCCAGCACCAAGAAAACTCAGAGCAACGTTGCTCAGCCCCAACCAACTCCCTCTTGGCGTCGCCTAGTTGGACACGAACCAAGTTATGCTCAGACTCTGCCAGCCGCAAGGCAAAGCCTTGTTTAACATTTAGGGCTCTAGTGTGAAGTAACTCACTGATTACGCCCAAATAATAATGCGGTAGTTGTAGCACAATTTTGGAGTGTCGATTCCACAGGAAGACAAATTAAAAGAACAGTAGAAGGAACAAAGAAACTAAAAAAAATATTAAATGATTAATGGACAATAAAGATTAATTTTAAATGTAAATTAAAGTGAAGCAAAGTTACTAACGGAAAAAGTAATCAAATTGATGAACAGTAGAGCGTCGGAAATCCCTTGTACAAATCTGATATTTTAATTATTCTTAATTCATTGAATAATTCAATTCTCGAAATTTCGAATCGGAATGTATAGATTTATAAACCAAAATTAAACAAAATGTAACCCTTTGAAAAATCATTAACCACTTTTAAAATATGTAAATTATTATCCCTATTGAGAAAATCCAACGACGACAATATACTCAGGGAGTGATATTGCAGTAAAAAACTAAATCAATATAGATAAATAATTGATTCAAACATAATCAAATAACCAATTCATTCAATAGAAAAAGTATGACTGAATCCATAAAAAGAATAAATTCTATAATTATTCGTAGAAGAAAACATCAACAATGAATTGAGAATGATGAAACAAAAGAGTTTTAGTAATGGGAGATTGAATACATAAATTAAAAATAAATAAGAAATACCATCTAATGTGTAAGTTCATCCCTAACCCTACTTGAGAATTTAGTTACCCATGAATATAATGGACAACAAAAATCTCCAGAGAAAAATAAAGCAAACGGTAGACATGGAAGTGATTTTCTCTTCTTTTCAAATCTGCCTCTTATGTCTCTCCTCCTCCTCTATTTCATGCTAATGATATACTTATATAGGGTAGGAAAGAAACCCTAGTGTCTTCATAATTTCCGTATAAGAAAATCTCCTAAATTTTAAGACTGATCTTGGCAGCTATGTACGTGCTTCAGGAGTTTGAATTTGGAAATTCTTATTCAAAACAAATTTATATCGCTCTAAGATAGCTTTCTAATGCATCAAGAATTACATCAATTTAATATGTTAGTAAAAAGTTACAGTTAAATTACTAAAGTATGTCTAGACTATCTCCTAGCAAATTTTGAATTTGGATTTCTTGCAGTTTCCTTTTGTGATTTTTTTCTTAATCCAAATTGCTCTCAAACCCCTAAAAGCTCCTCCTTTGAATTTGACTGGGCTTTGACTTGCTCTTTTATAAACTCTGAAATTAAATATAAAAAAACTGTTTAAGAGTATCCCAACGGAAATAGAAACTCAATTCAAGAATACACATTAATTTCTATGATTTCCATTTACATTTTAGCATTGTAATCCAATAATAGGGTATTTAGAGTGCACTTTTGAGTACTCATCACTCACCTCGGAGTTCAGATATCTCCTCACGAAGGAGATCAAGCTCACCTTCCAAGTACCGAACTCTAAAAAATGGAAGCTACAAAAATGCTTGGCTCAACTGCTCCTGGTCTAAATCTCAAACTCTTAAATGGAATACTCCTCCAGTTGGATCTTTTAGTATTTCTTTCGATGCAGCGGTGAGAAATGAATTTTCGGTTGCTTCAGCAGTATGTAGAAACCATTCAGGTATTATTCTGAAGATCTTCACAGAAAAAATCACCACTTCAACCCCTTTGGTAGCTGAAGCTAAAGCGGCGTTACTAGCAGTAGTCATGGCAAGTGGTTCTTTTCTATCCAACACGAGTTGTATAACAATAGAAGGTGATGCTCAAGCAGTCTTCTCAGCAATTGACAGTAAAGTTTCTACCCCTTTCTGGTCGATTTCCCCGATTATAGAAGACATCAGATCCTATGCAGAAAATCATCCCCTTTGGTCTTTTACCAAAATCCATCGAATGCAAAATCGATGTGCACACTCAGTAGCGCAATGGGCAGCTACAAACCATGTGTTTGGTAACCTAACCCTCCTTTCTATTCCTCAATGTTTCTTGTATCTGGACAGTGGAAAAGATCCGCCCCTTCCTTTGTAATCTTTTGTTTCTTATATATATACTAAGCTTGATTAGAAAAAAAAAAAGTACCGAATGTGCCCATCAACTTACTCGAGATGGCAACTTATCTCGGCCTTCTCAACTGATAGATTCTCAATGTGCAAGATAATTTGGTCTTCTCAGCCACCAGTTGAGATATCTCTCGCTTGGCATAAAACGCAAATTTACACCTCTCCTTAACATCAAACTCCGAGTCGCGACGGTTATTGATGACCCAAGCCGCCAAATTGCCCACGCCCTGTAGAGTGCAATAGAAATCCGTAAGAATAAGTACAAATTAGAGATGTGTAAAGAAAGTAGAGAAGCAAACAAAGACAACCATTGTTAGGAAGTCCCTTAGGTGGCGTGACATCTCCATCATGGCCTCATTTTGTGAGGAGTGCTCACGGATTAGGGACCTTCTGCCCCCTCCTCCTCGACGAGATTACCCACAACATAAGCTTTTCCTAGGGGATGCAGTTCTGGTACAATGCATGGAGTCACAGATCCTACCTTGGGCTTGATTGCCTCAACAGAAGCTTTTACCTCTAGAGTAGAAGTAAGGTGGGTGGGGATGTTGTTAAGATCTTCTCCACCCTCGCCGCCATCTTTCTCTTTTTCTCCTTCTCCTTCCAACACTTCATCATTCCCCAACACTTGCAATTGATCACCCCTCGATGACCCACCCCCCTCCCTAGGAGTTGAAGCTTCCTGGTTGCCACTAAAGGAAAAGGGGTTGGATAAGGGAATAGAGACCCTTTCATTATCCGAAGAGGGAGTCACACCACCAGAAACAGTAGTGGATAAGTTGTTGGGTTTTGGAATCTGGTCAACACAAACTTCAAGGGGCGTCACTTCAAGATTCATGGTCCTAGCCAACCCATGGAAAAGGTGCTAAAAATGTCAAAATTGGACTCGCCACCAGAGGGCATGGAGTCAAGAAGGGAAGTCAATTTAAAAGCCTCTATAGCCTTCGACCCATGAGCAAGGGATTAATAATCTATGCCTGCTGCCAAATCAATAAGGTCTTGAACCATAAGCCCGTCAAGGTAATTTAGGCATCGGGAATTAGGGGGCAAGGAGGGAGTGATAGGTACCTCCCTAGCAGGATTTAGCTCAACGCCAAAACCAATGGTCCCACTTACACACATCTCATTGATAGTTGCCCCTTTCACAGACTCAGTTGGGCGGCTGGTAGGCATCTCGCCCTCTTCTGGGTGAGCACGCTTTGTAGGGGTATTAGAAGATGGAGACAGAGTATGCGTCTTCTTAGAAGGAGCCTTCTTCACACCCTTTAATATTTGTCCCTTTATATGGGAACGATCAAGCCCAATAAGAAACCGTTCAATGTTGGCTGGCAGCAATAATTTGTTCATCCACAGGGCACCTTCCTTGCCCTTACTGTTGTGATCCTTGGCCCAATTCAGAACGGCGTCAATACGCTCTTGTTCGTGGCCAGTAAAGTCTATTATAATGTTCTTATCATCAAGAACTTTCCCTCAATTGGCTTGAACAGGGAAGTCACAAATGTTTTTCTTAGAGGTGGGAAACTCCCAGCCACTCCAGTAAGAAAGAAAAATTTCTTGCTCCAAGATTTAGCATTAGAATGGTGGGGTTCAAAGGCCACCAACCATTGTCCATTTACTCATACATGAAAACTACATATATTAACTGGCAGTTGGCTCACAGTGTGAAAGAAAAAGAACTCGCAAGCTCTCATGTTTGGGTATTTTTTCCCCAAGGTTTCCAGAACCATGTGGAACACTATGCACAAATACAAGAGTGCACACAAACCGTGTGGATAAAGTTAGGAGGGAGAAATTTGAAGGAGATGGAGGACATTGCGCATGAGGCAGCAAAAAGGGAATTGTAACCCACTTGTTAGGGCACTAGCAGTAAGAGCCACATGACTAGAATAACCCTCTTCGTCCATAGCACCAAAGTCTTTAGTAAGGATTGTGAGCTCCACTAACTCAGGGAATAAGGCAAGTTGTTCGCAATTTTGTCAGTTCCCTAGTAGAGATAGTCGAGCGCTAGGTAAATCCCTTAAAGAAAAGGGGCATTTGACCCTTAGAAGATTCGACTTCAAAAGGGTTAGAAACCCTATAGGAGATCTCAATTGTAGAGTAGATGGGGGAAGCATTGTGATGAGCCATTTGACAAGGGAGTGTAAAGAATCATGGAAACACTTGATGAAGCAAAGAAAATCGCAAGAGAAAATAGAAGGCAAAGAAAATCGCAAGGGAAAACAAAGGGCGAAGATAATTTTTCTCTATGCAACAATAAACCAAGAAGAGGGAAAAGTATTTTCAGTGTTATTGGACTAAGCTTGATTATAAATAAAACAATTATAATATTTTCGGAGAGCTCCAAGTATATTATAATTGTGAAAAATTATTTTACTTATCTAAAAGTATTATGAGATTTAAATTATGTTGAAAACTCTAAATTTATTTAAATGGTTTTATTCTCTTAAAGTAATTAGCAAAGCTTCATTATTTATTTAATGATGAAGGAATATTATTTTATAAACTAAAGATGAGTTTAAATTAGTATTAATGTGTTTATATATTTAAATATCTATTTTTAAGTTAGTTAACTTTATGCTTAATTCCCCACTGTTGGATTAGATTGGGAACCCTAGGATGAAGGGCCTAGATTAAATACCCAAGCCCTCCCCCTTTTTCCCTCACTTTTCCCTTCCCCTCTCTCTCATCCCTCTCCCTTAGCTCACGCATGCCAGCCTGCATTTCTCCCTCCACCGAATCTCTTCTTCTCTCTAGCCCGCCATCGCTGATCACCACCACCACCGGCATCTTCCCCTCACACCGGCAAGCACCCTCCCCAACCGGTGAGCCATCGTATGGTAGCCTCTCTCTCCCCCTCCCTCCTTCCAAAATGGGTTTCACCCATTTCTCTCTTCATTGCGCCGCCGTATGCGGCCAACCAGGTCACCAAGCATTACCATTGACTCCACCACCTCACCAGCTCCACCCCATGGCTTCCCTTCCTAGTAGCTCTCTTCCTCTCCCTCGAATCACCCCACGCATGGGTTCCTCCACCCATACTACCTTTCACAGTCACCCACACCACCGCACCACCAGCAATAGCCACCTCCTCTCACTGGCGATCTTCCTCAGCCATCCTCATGCCCAGCCAACATCCCTACCTTCTCACTCTCCCCCACTCTCTCATGGGTCTTCCATGACCCATGGCCTAGATTTGCCACCGTAGAGCTGTTGCACCAGCTTACTGATGCCACCACAACCTTGCCAAGGTCCCTCTAAGGCCCTCCATACTTAGCCCCTTCCAAATCCGCATCTCTAGCCATCTCCAGTAGCTAAAACAGCCACTGTATGTGGCTAGTCGCCACTATGCACGACCTTCCACCACCACTGATGGCCAACCCTTCTAGATCCACCAACCCACGTGTCCAAATAGCTCCTGAATGCCTAAAACAGCCACTGTATACAGTTTAGCTGCCACGTATGACCCTTCCAATGCCTTGACCATGACAGGTCGTGAGAAATGCACAGGTTAATCCTGACAATGGTATAACTCTCTCTCCCTCGTTATTTATGCTAGATTTTAGTTGGTTGATTGTGGAGTTCGCTGTGTAGTGAAGTGTTGGGCATAGTTGTGTAGTGTGCTATGAAGTGTTGTGGACTGTGCTGTGAAGTGCAAGTGTGAAGTGTGTGATGTAGTAGTGATGTAGTGTAGCGTAATGTGAAGGGAGTACACGTGGTGCGTACTCCATGTAGTGTAGTGATGCACGGTGTGTAGTGCATCATAATGGTGTATGGCGTAGAGTGGATAGAAGGAAGTTCACGTGAAGTGTACTCCATGTGGTGTTGTGATGCACTGGATGGCGTGTCACGAAGGTTTGAAAATCATAGTTGAGGAGCGTAGAGCATATTGTGTAGCGTCGGGAACTGACGAACAGTGTCCCAAAGTAGTTGTGAAGTGACCCTACCATAATGATGGGTATCACGGTGTAGCTTGGGATTAGCCTCGAGCTACGCGATGAGACAGAGGTGTAGTGTGAATGGATCTTGCAGTGTAAGTGTTAGGATGAACTTGTAAAGGGCTGGGAAGTAGGAAAGTCCTATTGACCGGGTTTAAGTAGAAGTTAGTATTGCAATATCAAGCTTGTTTATACAAGTGGGTGTTCAACAGATTATAACTTGATCTTAAGTGATAAAGGGATAAGGTACATGCGCATCTGGTGAGACACATGTGCTGGATGGATTTACCATATATAATGGGTAATTTGTCTTAAGCATGGTTACACGATGTGTAAGCCTCAGAGTTGCTTAAAGTCAAGTAGCATGTCTGGATGGAAATGTGGATTTAGTATGGGCTAATATGCGTGAAGGAAGTGACGGGTGTACTATCTATCATTGGGATGCATGACTTAGCTGGTCTAAGTCATGCATCAAAATGTTGTTAATAAGAGAGTAAGAAGAAGGTCTTAGTGTCTTAACCCTAAGGTAAATCGTGGAGGTTCACTTTCGTGGATAAGCACTCTAGGTAGAACGTTGAGTTTGGAAGAGGAAGTGACTATAAGTAGGTCTTGAAAGTTTTAGCATAGTAAGGGACATGTAAGGGCACGGGATAGAAGAGAGTATTTCCAAGTGAGGTTTAGTTCTATTTCTAATTAATTGCTTATGTACTAGATAAGGAATGACGTTGAGGTTGTGTATGCATGTAGGTTGCCATCGGATACGCACATGAATGGACTGTATGAAATGAGTATGGCATGGAGTCCAGGTAAGTATTATGTTCATACTCTTCTAGAGTTTTCTAAATAAATGGATGAAATGAAAATGAATGTTTTTCCTTTACGAAATGACATGGACGATATTTTATGAAAGAATGCTAAGTATAAGTTTTCAAGTATACATATGTAACGACCCTTCTTGGCAGCCCCTTTTTACGCACCCCAAAGTATTAAGTGTATGCATGTGAATGGATGGTATACGTAGTAAGTATTTTATGTATTTTCATGAAAAGAAATGTGAGGCTTATGCTTCATGCTTTAAGTGATGCTATAAACGATGTAAAGAAAGTGTTTTAAAGGGTCCCTACGAACTGATGTTTTAAAATATCCCTATGAACTGCTGTTTTAAATGAAGTCTTGAAAGATGATGTTTAAATTCATGCTTTTAAATGACGTTTATGAATTAACAGACTGATGAATGAAAGAAATGAATGCTTCAATGTATAAAAATATGTAACGGCCATGACTGAAAGGAAAGGGTACCAAGGACTGGGCAAATTGCAATGCTAAGAAAGTTGCAATGCTAGGAAAGTAGTATTGGTAGTGCACCTAGTGCTGCCCCTTGACTAAAAAGGGACTCCCAACCCGTGGCTACGGGTAAAGTCCAGGTCCAAAGGAAGACCACTATTCCTAGCACATGGGGTGTAACATTGTGTAAAGGCCAATGGAAAGTGATGAGAAAGAATGTTTGCATGTTAAGAAAGAATGCATGTATGCTTAAACTCTTTAAGAAATGAAGGCACGAGGAGTGGGGAAACGTTTTACGAAAGAAAAGAAATGTTTTATGAAAGAGAATTCTTTTCAAGAAAACCCAGCCTTGAAATGTTTTAAATGAATGAATGTCTTATGTATAGTATGTATGGGGTGATGAATGCATGATTAAAAACCTACGTTATTATATTTTAACTGTATGAAGTAATGCTTACAAGTCTTCGACTCATTTTAGTTTTTATGTGTGCCCTCCCAGGGAGAAGCTAAACAATATGCGTCAGGACGGACATGGCTTAAGGGAAAGAGCACGGAAGCCTAGGCACAATATTTGTATGAAAGACTTTTAATTATAAAGTTCAATGTTTTCCGTTGTTACTCTCTTTAAATTAAGAAACATGTTTCATTTTATAAACATTGATTCTTTTGTATCCTGATATGAAACGAAAAAGTTTTAAAATGAATGGTAATTCCGATCGCCTTTCATAAAATCATTTTCTAAAGGTCCACTATAAGGACGGGCATTATAGAAAAGGAAAGAGTTGTGAATTAAATTCCTACGTATTGTTATGCAGAAAATTAGCATGGTAACTAGAAGGGATATTTAGAGTCCACCTATAAGCCCATTACACTAAAGGCCCAATGACCCATGATGGGCCCATGATTTTTACTAGTACATGGAATATTGGGCAATAATACCCCCGGGTTATTAGAAGATGATCACTCCAATTAATAAGGAGAACCGTCGAGGATATATCTGACGAGAATGATTATCTTTATGACTCTGCACCTCTATAAATAGCCTACAGGAGATTACAAATACTTCACTTGATTTACTTTATCTTCTACATACACTTACCCTCGTATTATTATTCTGACTTTGGCATTGGAGTGTCCCCAAGGCAACCAGAGCTGCCTCTTTGTTTGTTGCAAATCATTCGTGTGGTTGGTGGTGTAAAACACATCCTTAACACCCATAATTTTCAGCATACTGGAATTACCTTTTGTGCATGAGAATGGAAGTTTGAAGAAAAGTTACTCTAAGATCATATAGTGTTTGTACATAGAAAGATATTTAAATAAAATTCCCAAGATATTAAGAATTACTCAAATTCCCATTTTCTCACAATGTACCAAAAATATTTTGGGTAGGCTCAACTACTTAAATCTACTAATCTTAATTAAGAATAAACATCTTATTGAGAAAAAAAATACTAATAATAAATACCTAGTCTAAAATTGAATAAAGTACGGAGTGAATAATAACGTGTAGAATAATAAATAAAAATAATAAACAACCTAATTATAAGAGTCAAGAATAACAAACAAGAAAGCAATATCAATATGTCAAACTATTTTTTTAGCACCAAGTGCCAAAATAAAGCATTACAAAAAATTACTTCATATTCTCCATATTTCTCTATCCTATACAATTAGACTTTTACAAAAATAGTGGTTTGCATTCCCTATTCCCTATACTTCTGCAACTTAAGCAAGTCAACTATTCAAGTAATGAAGCCATCCCTATATCTCCAAGCTTTCAAAACATTTAAAAAAAAAAAAAGTTAAGCAGCTAATCAACTAACATTCGAAATTTCCAGCAACCTTATCCAGTTGGACAACTCCAATGAGTCAACAAGATTTGTTCATAAAGAATAATTACACCCAGGCCTTACTTAAACAACCTATCAGTAGGACTACATACTTTCTTTCTAAAAATAAAAACCCAGCCAGTAGCCAATCCCTGTCAACCTATAATGCAAAACACATCACATCATTAGCAGCAACACTTAAACCAAATACACAGATATAGCAAAATAACAATTTAATAATAAATATTTGCAATTATACTAAAACTTAACAACCTGTTGGCAATTCATGTCAGGGCAGCAAAATCTTCTTATAAGTTAGTTCTTCTCTTTATAAAATGAAAGAGAAAAATTTGTTAGGACAAGTTCTTAATAAGTTAAGACAAGTTCAAGATAGATACTCATGATAAAGTATTATGTGAGAAGCAAGTTATCTTACCTTTTTTGAATCATAGGAGAAGTTTTTCACGGTACTCACAACTATAATAATGCAAACGATATGAACATATAACAAATATAAATAATACGAACAATATAACCTAAAATTTGTATAAAAGTGTGCATTCTTTATTAACTAATTAAACTTAAAGAGAATATAAGCCACTAACACAAAACTAAAGAATGAGATTCTGTTGCATTTAATCAAATATCAATAGAGAAAAAAAATGAAGTTTTTTTATGGGTCAAATTAGACTCTTACCCAAGCATGAGGTGATGTAAGAAAATTTGCTTCCAAAATCGAACCCATGACTTGGACATGAGAATGAAAAAAAACAAGAAAAAAGATTTTGGATTATTAAAAAAATTATAAACACTAGAGGAGCATAAAAGACTTGATGAGTGAGGATTTGGAGTGCTTGTAACTTTTCAATAGAAGTTTGGAGCTCGATCAAAATGCACAAGAAGAAGAAGAAGATTGAAGTAGAAATTGAGAGTGAAGTCCGGAGGGCATCGTCCTGTGTTTGTCAAGAAAGAGAAAAAAATTATAGTTAGTGTTAAGTTGGAAAAAGTCAAAAACCTTACTATGGCAAGTTGGAAGTTATGTAAATAGTGTTAAGCTATGTCAAAGAGTAATGTTACATATAGTCACTTTTACGTACTCTTTATGCACTCCACTGATATAATTGGCTGTATTAATTTTTTTTAATACACAACTAATCATATTACTGAAGTGCACAAAAGAGTCCGTAAAAATGACTGCACATAAAATTTTTGTATACCAAATGTTGGGAAGTGAAATATTGGGAAAATGTTAAAAAGCTAATAGCAGGACTTGATGTGAATGGTACTCAATGACGGTGGGAATTGATGCAAATAATGTTTAATTAGTGATCATGTCATATCGTATTGGGAAGTGAGGTCTTGGACATTGGGTAGAGCACTAACATTATACTTACATCTAGATGTCTAGTATAGTTATTGATCATGATTTTAAAAATTATATAATAAAGTTATTTATTTATTATTAAAATATACAATAATCATATATTTTGTAAACTTATCATACTTTGCATTATTCTTTGGAAACCTAGTTATACATAAAATAACAAAATATATTATTTATAAAAGTAACTAAAATAATACATATAACACATAAAAATATATAGAGTTAAAGAATATATGTAAGAATATATGTCTATATATTACGAGTATTATAACGAGCTAAGTCGAGTTTATATAAATTTTATTCATGAGCTTAAATTGAGTCGAGTGGAGATTATATGAGTTTGACTCATTTAATATTCGAACCAATATATTAGTGATCTTGAACAACTCCTTTATTAAATGAACCGAATTCGAACTGAGTATATATGAGTCGAGCTCAAACTGTTCATGAACGACTCTATTCGTTTGCAGCCATATGTACCACTACATAAAACTTGTTTAGAAATCATTTAATAAAATTAGATATTTATCCTATCTTTTTTTAGGCCTATTTACTCTTAATTTGTGTTCTTTTTCTTTTTAATATTATTTTTGCAAAATAACATAAGTGTTTATATATTGTTAGAGATTTAATTATCATTTAAAAAAATTATTCTATGTATATATAGGTTAATTCTTGGGATTTGTGGTAATTAATTACAAATTGGTCCATGTAGTATGTAATTAAAGAATCTAGAAAATTAATGATTCACGAAGTGATCAGTTGTAACAATTGGGTCCACTCTATCATGTCTATACTGTGTTAAATCCTTCATATAAAATAAATCTAAAAAATTAATGTGATTAGATATGATACATTTGATCCATGTTATACTAAAAACATTTTGTAATCTAGTGTCACGAGGAAGCTACGAGGGACGCATATGCCTTGTGAAATATATCTTTGTGAGCTAATATTTCTCTAAATTTTAAACCAAAAAATGAGTTAGTGACATGACTTGCGCATACATTTATTATTTTTTCTTATAAATGCCAAATAGGTTTTTTAGTATGTTTTTCTCTTGATGATAGTTTATTTTTAAATTTTAATTTATAATTTCCTAATTGATTTGTAATTCATTTCTGGCCCGTTTAATTTTCATCTTTTTGGATGATGATACACTTACTATATATCTTCTTGCCACCCCTTTACTACTTTAGCGTATTTAAATTTTTTTTTATTTTTTTATTATTTTCTTTGAAGCATTTTTTAACATTCTTAATTATTAAGAAAAAATTAAAAAAATATACAATTTCACTAATAGTTGTCACTTCTTTGGCTATTAAGTAATATATATATATATATATATATATATATATATATGTTAAAAGAGTAGTAAAAGGGTGGTAGAAGGGTAATAAGTCATGTCTTGTCATTATTTTTCATTAAAATTTTATAGAATGGATGGGATCAGGAATTAGTTGTTGTTTAATAATTATCTTTGTATGGCAACTACCCAAATATATAGGAGAGATCTTGGGGGCACCAGACGAGAGGGAATAGAGACGTGAAGGGTGAGGGTGAAGTGATAGAAAGAAATTAAACAATAATAATAAAAAGAAGCATAGTCGAATTGGAAAGGGAAAGTTGTTCTCCAAGATCAGACTAATAGACCTCTCGGGGCACACAACGAAATCCAGAGAATTTGTTTGTTAAGTTTTATTTGAGCTCAATTTGTTTGTTAAATTTTTTATAGGTACAACAAAATGGACAAAAACTGAATGCATTTTACTAATAGACTTTCTACAACATATGTAGAAAGGGTAAACCAATTTACTGGTATTGCACGTGGTCATGCTATAAGAATGAGTATTATAGGACTATAAATGTGGTGGAAGATCATTTATTCATTAACTGAATTGATAAGAATTACACGCAATGAATATTTCATGGAGAAGATGAAACATGGAATGAAAATCAGGTTAATGACAATGCTAATGAAAATGATTGGGCAGAAAATATTGACGATATCGAAAAAATGTTAGATGATGTTTACATGGAAACATTTATAGATGCTAATGTAGGAAAGTCTTCCACTAGCCTAGGTTCAGCATTTCCAGAATTAGGAAATAGAAACTTTGAACAGTTATGAGAAAATTTTCAAAGTCGACTTTATACCAGTTTTGAGATTTAAAGAACCGATACCTTACCAGTTATACTCATAAACCGATACTTCCGGTTTTATTGATTCCAATTTAGTTTGTTCCCGTTCTTCTAGTTTTTTTGAAATATTATATAGTATATATAATATACTATAATACTATATATTATAATTGTATTATAGACTATAGTGATATATAATAGTATATTATAATATATAGTGATATAGGGTTTTAAAATTTAATATTATATTAATTAGTAATTTATCATATAATATAAAATTATTTTATATATAATTATATATATTATATATAAAGTATATATAATATAAAAAATCATATAAAAATATTTTATACAATATATATATATATATATATGAACCAGTCTGGTCCGGTGTTAGAAAAAGAAAAATATGAATTGAACCTATTTTGACTGGTTTTGAGAAAAATGAAATCGGTATCGGAATGAATAAAATCCAGTACCGAACCAAACCCACTTGTTTGATCCAGTCTAGTCCGGTTTACCGGTTCACCAATTTTCTTTTCACCCCTATTACCTGCCAACAATACACTTAATAGTTTCTTAGTGACGAGGATATGAATAGCAGCACCGACGAGGAAGGAGACTCTGATAATTAGTTCTATATAGAGGAAGAATTCTTAGTCACTCAGAGTAATACAGAAACTAATAATGAACTGTACTGAATATGTTTTATTGTATACCAAATTTAGTTATTTATTCTCTCTTACAAAAATGATGTTGGGATGTTAAGTAATGCAATAGATTTAGATTTTTTTTTTTGTTTTTTGCCTTTTCTATTCAATTATTTTATGGATTAGTCTATTAGAATATATGATTTTTGCAAGCGATTTGGTTTAGGAATTTATGTAACCCTCAAAGCTCTTCTCTCATTTTTGAAAGGTATCCCTCCGTCATAAGAAATGGTTATCAATAAAATTGGGAGTACCGTCCATCTTATTGAAAAAAAAAAGGTTTTGTTTTATTGAGAGTATTAACTGTGTGAGACATATTATTCTTTTAATCAATATAAAAAATTGTACCTACACTTTTAATTTTTAATTGACACATATTATCTTTTTAATCAATATAAAAAATAGGAATACACTTTTAATTTTTAGACACATTATAATTTAATCATTTCTTAATTAACATAAAAAATTATATGTACACTCCTAATTTTTAGAATGAAGTTAGAAAGGTTTATATTTTAATCAATATAAAAAAGTATATGTAAATTTTCTTTATGTTGATTAAAATGATAATATGTCTCTAGCTTTATTCTAAAAGTTAAAAGCATACATAAATGTACATGCACTTTTAATTTTTAATTGGATACTTATTATCTTTTTAATCAATATAAAAAAATGTACACACACTTTTAATTTTTAATTGGACACATAGTATTATTTAATCAATATCAAAAATTAAGGTGGAGAAATTATTATTTTTTATATTGATAAATAAATTATTAAATTATAATATGCGGTCAACTTCGTTCTAAAAGTTAAAAATATACTCACACTTTTAACTTTTAGAATGAAGTTAGAAATTGATTATCTTTTTAATTCATAAAAATTGTACGTACACTTTTAATTTTTCATTGGTCACATATTATCTTTCTTATTAGTATAAAAAATTGTATCTTTAATAGCTTTTAGTATAAAGTTGGAGACATATTATCCTTTTAGTCAATATAAAAAATTATATGTACACTTCTAAAAGTTAAAAGAGTACGTACATTTTTAATTATTAACTGGACAAATATTATTTTTTTAGTCAATATAAAAAAAACAATATAAAAAAAAGGTACACACACGTTTAATTTTCAATTGGACACATATTTTCTTTTTAATCAATATAAAAAATTGTACATGCACTTTAACTTTTAGAATGAAGTTGAGACATATTATCATTTTTTCTATTCATTGTAGAGCCATCCATCTCCTCAAATAGTCTCTCTACGACCCCTCTTGATATGCCTGATGAAATTGACGTTCCTCCAACTATATCACATGTTCTAGAGTCCTCCCAGGTATTTGAACCTCATCATTCTAGTTAGGTAAGAGTACCTCTTGTACATCTCTAAGATTATCATTGCTCTTGCTATTCTTCATGAATCTTGCACTTATCGTGAAGCTAGTTTAGATCCTATTTGGCAGAAAGTCATGTCAGATGAATTAGATGCACTCACGAGACCATGTACTTGGGACTTAGTGGATTTGCCTCTTGGAAAAGGAGTTGGATGCAAGTGGGTATACAAGATTAGGACTCGTGTAGATGGATTAGTGGAGCGATACAAGGCTCACTTGTTGCCAATGGTTGTGCCTGAGAATACATTTTTGACTACGAGGAAACTTTTGCACATGTTGCACAACTTACTTCTATTAGATCTTGGCTTGCAGTTGCTGGAGTTTATCGATGACAATTATTTCAAATAGATATTAATAATGATTTTTTTAATAGTGATCTTGTTGAAGAAGTCTATATACAACCTAGACCTGGCTACCCCGCCCTCGTACGGGTGGGTGGGGTGGTGATTTCCCTTAGGAGCCTGTCCCCACTAAGGGAGGGCTACAACACCACCTTCATCCACCCTCCCATTCCCCCTTCCCCCTCGTGCTGCATAAATGGGCCATTGGCCCAGAGCACGTTTCTGGGCCATTTTAGGCTCTTAAATTAACTAAAAATATATAAAATTAAAAATAACAAAAAATAATTTACAATAATAGAATTATATACTACAAAGTTGTAACTATTAACTAATAATCATAACTAAGCTATTACAATAATACAAATTAAGATAAAACTATTACAAAATTACAAATTCATCTTTAAATATTACAAGTTGTACTATTGTAGCAACATTATAATTAACTAATTAAGTGAATTAACAGAAGTATAACATTTCATTGGAATTTGGGGTGGCCATGGTGGTAGAAAAGTCAGTGAGCTATGCTGACTATTTTGAGATCACAAAACCTGAAACATTAATAGTTTAAGAGGAAAACAAATTATAATTATAAATAAGAAAAATATTAAAAATAAAAACATATATTAGAAACATAATAATTACAAACATTAAAAGTACTAACCAAGATGAGATTGGGTCATTGGGATCAAGATGAGAATAGATCATTGAGTTATTGGGATTATGATTCGACATATGACAATGAGATTATAAAAGCTAAAATATACAAGTAAAATAATTAGATACCAAAAATTATATAAATACAAAAAATAATTAAGGGACAAATTATACAAACCATTGGCAAAGGGGAATGGTGGGTCCAATACAGACGAAGTCATACTGCAGGGGTGGTAGTCGTAGACGTCGTCTCATGCATCATTACAATAATTAAATTTGAAATTACTACTGATTAAATGAATATAAATAAATTAAAATAATAAAACGAAATCCACGATTACTAGATCTAAGATGATCACCACCCTCCTTCTTGTTGGCCTCCTCAAAGTCAAGAACATCCGGAACATGAATTTGGGTCCCCTTGATCCAATTATGCGTGCAAGTCAATGCCTCCACAATGGTAGTAAATAATGAACTCCAAAATGGATCAAAAATGCGCCCTCTGATGCTAAAGGCCGACTTTGAGGCTATGGAACTAATAGGGGTGGCCAAAATATTGCTGGCTATCTCTCTAAGAATGAGATACTTTACGGCATTGGTCTTCCATCAAGTTAATATATCAAACTCTCGTGCAAATGGTTGAAGATTCCTTGCCAAGTATCTGCCTACCTTCGATTGAGCCTTTGTAAAATGATGGACTATGGGGTTGTGCTCCAACCTCTCACCCTAGTTCAAATTACACATTTTCCTAACCTTGGCTTCTGGAGGATGCGGGGGGTAGGTGTAGGTGCCAGAATATTACCACCTTTGAACAAGTTAAACTCATCAAACAATCGAGCAAGAGTTTCCCTAACCCTTGTCGAAATAAGATCCACCCATTCATTTTGGTATGTAATTTCCAATGCATATGTCATGCCATCAATCTTAAACTAGGGGTCAAGAGCAACAACCACATATAAAAAAATATGAACCCAACTGAAATCTCCCTAATAATTGTCATACTTCACCCTCATCATCAATGCCAATCTCCCACATCCTAAGTTGTCATACACGCACATGTCATCAAATTCTTCTTTTACCGTACAAATTTGCTAACAGAAATGCGGAGATGTAGGGTACAAAGAATTGGATAGCCTTGTTGTGACCTCATAGAAAAGCCTAAAGAAATCTATAAAGGTAGCAACCACCTCCTAATCATCATCAATAGGCTTCCTCAATCGCCCGTGCTCATTGTGATACCTCGTTTTTACGTGTATTTTCACTGAATTAGTGTTTTTAATTTAATTAATATATTGGTTTATTTATTTTAAATTATTGTATTTTAATTGGTTTTTAATTTATTTGATGTTGTGTTTAATTTATTTTAATCGTTTTACGGTTTTTAAAATCGTTTTCGGCGGATCTGTTTTTGGATTCCGGAAGTGAGGATTGGACCTCATTTATTTCCTTCATCTTTTCTTTTTCCCTTTTTTCTTTTTTCTTTTTTCTTTTCTTTTTCTTTCCCTTTTTCCTTTTTCTTTCTTTTTCTTTCTTTCTTCTTCTTTTTCTCTTCTCTCCCGCGCGCTGCAGCTGCTTCTTTCTTCCCTCCCGTCGCCGCCCAGTTGCCAGCCCCGACCCACCGCCGTCCTGCCGGCGTGGCCAACACCACCCCCACCAAAAAATTCCCCTCCGGCAGGTGAACACCCCCACCAAAAATCTCCTCCATCCGAGCCGCCGATCACCTCCTACAGCACATTCTTTCCACACGGTTTTTCACCGATTCCGGCGCCGTCGCACCACCTCCGGCCACCATCTCTTCACCACTTCTTCCTCTACCTCTTGCCGACCTAACCCACCTAATTTCGGCCCCGATCCGTTGCCGGAGCAGCTCCCACGAGCTCAACTCCGTTCAGCCCCTTTTTGGCCTTCGATTGCCATTTCCACCACCACCCACGGCCAAAAATACTTCCTTTAGCTTCATAAACATCTCAAGACCTATCAATTTCGTGCCTTGGTTTGTCCCCGTTCGAAAGTGGGTAATTTATTACCCACGGCCACAGTGTAAAATACACTGTTACGTTGCTTTTCCTCCGCCGTTCGCAACGTCGTAAGTTTTTGAAAAATATCGCATAGCGTTGTAAGTATTTTTCAAACTCTACTTTTAGATTTAAATATATTTTGCTCTTACAATAATTATTTATCTGCTGGTTGGTTGATTTCGGACTGAGTCTGAGGAGTTTGGGGGTCGGATGGATTGAGGACGGAGTTGCTTGGTTTGTTGATTTGTGGTTAGTTGGTTGTTTTGTGCCTTGAGATTGCATTTGCATGGTGCATGTGCGTGCGTTTTATTTTAATTGAGAAAAATCATGTTTTATTGGCGTAAATGGATTTTCGGGTGCGTGTGTCTTACGAGCCCAAACCGGGATGGGTTATTATTTCGGTGGAGCTCCTCTGGTCACTCGGGAGTGGATAATACTGAGTGACATCCCCTGGGTTGTCGCAGGGTGACGACCAGATCGCACGATACGGTAACGCTGTCGTGTCGACTCTGTGGTCCCTAGAGTGGCGGGGACTAGAGGATGGCCTGGCCAGGGACGCGCTGGGCGTGAGTCTGGGCATCGCTCGTTTAGGTGTCACAAGCGTAGTCGTTACCTGCGGTGTGACACAGAGCCAGAGTGTGCGGATGATCCCTAGGGGAGATCATGGTGCATGCATAATTTGATTGGTTTGATTCGGAGGCACGTGTAGGGATGGTGGTGAGCAGGGATGGTGGTAGAGTCCCGCCTGCGATTCCCGCCTATAGTGCTCTAATGGTTTTCGGATACGGGCCATTTTCTGGGAAAATAGCGAGGATGTGTTGAGGCTTTGTGATCCATTTTCTGGGAAAATGGTGGTTTATTGATTTTGGCCATTATCTGGGATAATGGCGAGGACTGGTTTTGTGATCCATTTTCTGGGAAAATGGTGGTTTATTGATTTGGGCCATTATCTGGGATATTGGCGAGGACTGGTTTTAAAGGTTATGTTTTCGGGTCAAATGGGTTTTTGGTGTGTGTGGAAAAAAAATGTGGTTTTTATGGGACATGTGCGTTGCATTCTTTCATGCATATTGTTTGAGTTATAATATGTTTTTATCTAGTGGTTTTTGGATTTTACTTACCTGCGGCACCATTTTTGGTACCGTAGATTTTGGTGCAGAGTTCGAGGAAGAGGAGGAGGCTGAGCCCGAGGATGCGGCTCCGCCGGAGTGCTGAGTTGGAGTCTATGCTTCGTAGTTGGCTTTGAAACTATATTTGTAGTTTGTAATATTTTATTTTGTATGATTTGAACAGCTTTGTATTAAACTAAGAAAAATTTTGGTACTTAGTTATATGACTTTGCTATCCGCTGCGTGTTTCTTCATGCACATTTGTTGCTTTTACACACACTCGGCACTCGTCGATAGGGTGGTGACCCGTGTTGTCATCATCCGGACGTCTCGATTTTCCCCGTGTCCGTATGTGGGGATTTGGGGGCGTCACAGGTGGTATCAGAGCGATTTGGCTCTGGGTAAAACCACATGTCTCGTAGGTAGTACCAGAATGTTTTTAAAGTGGTGTTTTAAAAAAAAATTATTTTAAGTAAAGTTGCTATTCGACATGTTTTATTTGTTTTGAGTTTATTTGAGCTAGTTTGCTTGTGTTTAATTATTTAGTTATGTTATTGCATGCTGGTTTCTTTTTGTTTTCTTGTTATGTGGTTTCGGTTTTGGTTTTGGTTTTATGTTGTTGGTTTTATTCGTTTTTCTTAAGGGGGTCAAGGGTTGTGTTGTGGCAGGAAGGCGGTATAATCGAGGATACTATTATTAGGCATGAACATTTAGTGTAGTAGGTTTGAATTTTTAACAATGTGGTTTGCTTGTATGATGTTGAGGTTTGAAGGGAATGTCATGGTTTAAGCAATTTTTGTAAGGTGGGAACTCACGTAGCAATGAGGAGAGGAATTAGCTTTAAGTCGCTTAAGATGACTTAGGTCAAGGTTTTGTAGAATTTATGTAACGAGGCTATAGGATAGGAGAGTGAAGGTTCAGCGAACTTTAAGGATGTGTTTAAGGGAATTTTATTTAAGGTTTGCGACCAGATATATGCAGAATGGTAGTTTGCCACCGGATTACAACTTTTCAGGATTTAGTGGATGTGGCCACTCTTGTGGAGTGAGAGAATAATCTGAGTATGGGCTCCCCTCCAAGACATAAGAGACGGAGTTTTTCTGGTGAAGGGAATAGTTCAGGTTCGCCTCAGAAATTTGTTCAGCGGACCGGGATCCGACCTCAAGCGGCTTCATGTGTACGTATGGGAGGACGGGTGCCAATTTGCGGAATTTGTAGTAGAGCTCATGAGGGCGAGTGTCGGCTGAGTGGTGGACCCCAGTGTTACCGATGTGGCCAAGTGGGACATATTGCTCGTGAGTACCCCATTAGAGTTCAAGGAAGCCGTGGAGGTAGAAGGGGCGGAAGAACAAATCCAAGACAAGCAGTGCAAGCCCGGGTTTATGCTGTCACACCCAGAGATGTTGATGATGAGGCGCCAGCGACCCATGATGCCGGAGTAATTACAAGTATGGATCTAACTTAATTTAATGTTGGATTGGATTTTTGGTGAATTTTGGTTTCTCCTTTGTTTTTTTTTTAATTTCATGGGTTAATGTGTTTGGTTCAGGGAGAGTCCGTTTATATGAGTTTTATGCTTGCACTTTGTTTGATTCCGGTGCATCACAGTCGTTTGTATCTTCCACTTTTGTTCGGATATGTAATTTGGTCACGGAACCTTTGCCGAAGTCCTTGGTAGTGGCTCTACCTAATGGTGAAATGGTATGGTGTTCCAAGGTTGCCTTGGGTTGCTCATTAAATTTTGATGGAAGGTTCTTGGATGCTGATTTGGTGGTGTTTAAGCTGTTGGGTTTTGATATCATCCTCGGGATGGATTGGCTATACCGATATTCTGCGAGTATTAATTGTAGAAGTCGTGTAATCAGCTTTCAACTCCCAGATGATGATTATCTGGAATTTATGGGAAGTAAATTAAAAGAAAGGCCGGTAGTTATATCGGCAATTCAAGCAAGAAGAGAGAATGGCATGATCTGGGTGATCTTATAGGGAAGTAGAATAATTGAGTTCTTTGGTTCCGTGGAGTTTATGAAATGGTCTATAACGTAGTAGGTTGTAAGTTCAACAAATTTCAAGGATAGATTTTATGAGGTTTCAGCAAAGTTTTAAAGTTTGGGGCCTTATAGATTTTAGGAAAATAAGTTTATGGTAATTAAGGTGTTAGGTTCGACAAGCTTTGGGGGGAAATAATTAAATTTCGAGTTTTAGATTTCGTGAATCGGATGAGTAATTAGGTGGCAATTGGGGCTTTAGATTTTACAAGCTTTTAAGGTGAATGTTTTAGATTAAAGCCACCAATCTTGAGAATTTCAGAAAATGATTTCTTCTCTATTAATGTTTTAGAATTTGAAAGATTTGAGAGTCGATTTTTTTTCTATTATGGGATGTAAGTTCTTTGATCTTAGAGGTTCCGGAAGATGATTTTTATTTGATTTAAGGTTTTAGAATTGCAGAGTTGAAGGACTGATTTATAATAAGAATTGAGTTCTTAGTTTTACAGACTTAGTGTTGTAGCTTGATCTACTCTAGTGAGTGATTAGTTTGTAACCATTAAAATGGGGTTGATTAGAGTTGAGTTATTGATATGAAAATGTTTTTTCTGGAGTAGATTTCTTTGAGGATTGAAGATATCGAGCTAGTTTAGAAAATAATTATTGTTAACTCGAGGTTGTAGTAGCAGATTTTAGGAAATGATTCTATCGATTCGAAAGATATAGGTCCATCAGGGTGTTGGAAATAGTAGATTTTGTGTTGGTATTGAATACGACTGAATTTGAGGTTATATGATCCGTAGACTTTTGGGAATGGATTCTTAGCAGGTTTAAGGTCATTCTCGGTACCAAACTTTAAGCAATGGCTAGTTGCTGATTTAAGGATATAAGTTGAGTAGATTTAGGAATGATTCTTGCTGAGTTGAGGATATAAGTCCAGATGATGGAAATGTGATTATGGACTCACTTGTACGTTTGAATGATTTTTGGTGTTGGCTAAGAGTGCATGGGATCGATGAGTAGTAATGGTACGTATGTATGGATTTCGGAGAGTGCTGGTCCTAGTCTCATCTATTTATTTATTTTTTGGCTTGGTAGGAGTTGAAGAGGAACCTGTGTGGTAATATTAAATTCAAGAGATTTTGGCTTTGAGTTGTTTGGTAAGTTGAACGGAAGGTGCAGTCGAAGCGGGTTACCCATTGGGATGATGGTTTGAAACGACTGTTGTGTTTATCCTGACAATTAATTGCGACTTGAAGTCATAGGAATTTAAATTTGTGAGGCTATACTTTTCCTTGGAGGTCAAGTATCCAGTTGGGAGAATTAGGGATATTGTTAATTAACTTGAAAAGAGATTGTTAGGTCACCATGTGTGGTGTATGAAGTAATAAATCTTGGAAGTTAAAACTTATGCATCAACGGTGGGTAGCATAATCATATGTATGAAGTAATAAAGCATTAGGATTGTGATATCCCGTTTTTACGTGTATTTTCACTGAATGAGTGTTTTTAATTTGATTAATATATTAGTTTATTTATTTTAAATTATTGTATATTAATTGGTTTTTATTTTATTTGATGTTGTGTTTAATTTATTTTAGTCGTTTTACGGTTTTTCAAATCGTTTTCGGCGGATCTGTTTTTGGATTCCGGAGTGAGGATTGGACCTCATTTATTTTATTTTCTCTTTTTCTTTTTCCCTTTTCCTTTCCCTTTTTCTTCTTTTCTTTCCTTTCTTTCTTTTTCTTCTTCTTCTTCCCGTTTTTCTTTCTCTCCCGCGCGCACTGCTCTCCATTTCTCCTTACCGTCGCCACCCCTTTGACCGCCCGTTTCTCCGCCGTCCGGCGGAGGTGTCATACACCACCCCCACCATTCTCTTCCCCTCCCACCAGAGTTCATCCCCACCAATTTTCAGAGCCATCGGACTAGCCGTTAGCCGCCACGAGCCCCTGGAAGTCACGGCACCTGCCCTGTTTTCCACCCCTGTCGCCAGATTCTTTCACCGCCCAGAACCGCCGCTCGCCGGCGGCGTGGCCTACACCACCCACCCAGTTTTCTTCCCCTCTGTAACAGCCCGCTAGAAATTCAATGGTGGGACTCAAAGAGGAACAACTTTTATGAAGGAGTCATCGTGTGAAAATACTTACAAAGGGTCGAAAAACTCCACGCAAAAACACCCAGAAATCTGCCCGAGAGAGCTCTTTTGGGTTTCTCTCTAAGAACGGGGTGAAGAAATGATTAAAGTGAAGTAAGTGTGTCTTGCACGACTCAAGACTTCTGTAGGGAGAATATTTGGACCTTAATGATCATTGAGTGGAGGTGTAGACATGTGACATAATGTAGAGGATAGTGGGGGGGCAAAAGACAACTTACAAAGGCTATGAGACATGGGACTTGATGGGGTGGGTTCCTCCATATTAATGAGTGCAACTTGATGCAATGAATGGTCTGCCAAGTGGGGGAGGAAATTTCTCCAAGAAGCTATGCCAAGGTGGCCAAAATTCGTGGGCTTTAGTGGGCCTTAGTGGGCCTCAACCAAGTGGGCTTCAATTTGGGGTTTAAAGGGGGTTTGGTTAGGGTTTGAGATGCTATCAAGCCCAAATCCAATTTTTCTTGGCCCAATCAAATTTCTAAGTTTAAAATGTTGGATAAAGATGTCATAATAGGAATTTGAGAAATTAATAGCATGTGAAAGTGATTTAATCAAGTGATTAAACACAATACTAGAAATTAGGATAAAAAAGGGTTTGAATGCCAACTTTAGGGTTTGGGGAAACCGTTTAGGGTTTCGGTTTCAACCAAGTTTTTGGGGTTTCAAAAGGATTCCAACCATTTAGGGTTTTACTAGGGTTGAAACCCTCTTCATCTAACTCAATTTGGTTGATCAGATGAAAAAAAACTGTTTTGCTTAGGTGGCATGATCTCACACATTGATTTCCTTCACAAATCCATCTAATGGTTTCTCTTTGTGCCAAGTATCTAATACTATTCATTATGTGTGGTTAAGATCTTGCCAAGTGTCCAAATAAAACTTCTCTAACCTAATTTGGACATTTCACACTGTGATTTTGAAACCACTGCACTTAGTACGCTTATCGAGGTTACTATTCACTCCGAAAAAGTGCATAATAAACTTAGTACTGAAAAATCCTAAATATTCAACTGAGTCTAGTGGCGTAAACTATAACGTAATCTGACACTTCTAACTACCTCAAACAAATAAAATCACATTTCTGGCACCATAGTGAGTGATAAAACTAATTATGTTGACATACTAGAACTTATGCGATTAGCCGATTCGTAAAAACTTATGGGGTTTTCACGAGATTTCTAATGTCTATAGAAATT